>VWZZ01001906.1:17218-42352 GCA_013399095.1 Psophia crepitans
CAGCAGGTCAGTCCCCAACCTGTACTGGCACATGGGATTCTTCTTTCCCAGGTGCAAGACCCTACACTTGCCCTTGTTGAATCTCATGAGGTTCCTCCCCGCCCAGCTCTCCAGCCTGTCTAGGTCCCGCTGAATGGCAGCACAACCCTCCGGTGTGTCAGCCACTCCTCCCAGTTTAGTGTCATCAGCAAACTTGCTGAGGGTACACTCCGTTCCCTCATCATGGGAACCGTTCTACATGGACATGCTGTGTTCTTACTATTGAAAAGAAGTCGCTCCTCATCACTGTCCAGGCCAGCTCTTGAGGAGCTGAAATTTATGAAATTTCCTGTCTGTTCCTTTGAACTACTTGGGTTTGCTTCTAAAAATTTTGTTTCCTTAAGTTCAGTGTCGATTATTTTACAAGTGGACGTAGGCATCAGACAGAGGAATGAATAAACCGCGATACATAAAGACTAAATATCTCGTGCTATTATTATATGGCTTTGTCAGCTTTTCTGAGATGCAGTCTGCTAACTGCGTCCTCCATTAGACCTGAGCACCCCCTGGAGTTGGTGTTACATCCATCAGTAGTTCAGTGCCCCTGGAAGGCGTAGTGTGAAACAAGACCAGAGAACCACCTGGTTATATCGCTGCGTGCTGAGTACCAACTTTCCAGGACTTGAGGACACATTGCAGCAACTGCAGGAGTGATACAAAGTGTGTTCCTTTCCTCCCCCTTTTTCTTACATTCTTAAGCAGTTAGCCAAACTAATCTTAGTGTGATTCTGCATCAAGAAGTTAAGTCTAGTTTAAGATTTTCTGTGGCAGTGGGGTTGTGTCCTTGTGATGGATGGCTTTCAGGTTACTCCTGCAGCTCTACAGGTTTAAAACCCCCCCAAAACATCTGGTGTAGTACAGAGTGAAGGTGCAGCACTCCAAGCTTGGCTGACGGTAACGTCTGTGCCAGGTCACAATCACACTTGGGGCGTTTGGTAACGGGAGCGAGACGCCTGAAATGTATTTTCCACGGACAATGTGAGGTAAGGCTCAACATACAGAGTTCAGGTGAGGTAAGGGAAAGGCTGTGCCATTGTAAAGTTCTTACAAAGCAATTTGTTTTGAAAGGGAAGAGGCTATTTTTGTCTGAAGAGTGGTGTTTTGGGATTCCCCGTGAAAGCAGGATTGCTGAGTGAGGAGCCGTGACTTCTGTAGTGTCCTACTTTTTGAAATAACTGCCTAGAAATGGCAGTGCTTTATTTTGACATCAGTGTATTTCTGCAAGCAGAAAATCTGTCCTGCTTGCTACGTTACTGCTTATGTTTTCAATAATATTTTGTTTTTCCCAAAGGTTTAATATTCTGCAGGAAAGCCTCATCAAACTTGTAGAAGCTTGTAATGACCAGTCGCACAATATGGACCGCTGGCTCAGTAAACTGGAAGCTTCCAACTGGTTGACGCACATCAAGGAGATACTAACTGCAGCTTGTCTAGCCGCTCAGTGCATTGATAGGTAAAGCTTTTTCAGGAAGCCTCATTCACTGGTTACAGATCACTTGTGAAATACCTCTATTTCCACTTTAATTATTAGTAACTCGCTGCCATGAGCTGGCTTGTTTGTACCCCTGCAAGACGCTGTTTCATCGTGGTTAAGGAATGTTCCTGCAGTAAATCATGCTTGCATTTTTAAAAGTACAAGCCTGAGGGAGGAAATCTTGACTAGGAATAGGTATTAGATCATCTAGTTAAGGTATATTCCTGTGTCTGATGCAACCAATCTAGTTGAGTTAGTTTTATTGAAGGTTTAGGTTAGAATGTGCCCATCTGAAATGCTGCTTGGTAGCCTCATAAAGTGAGAACACAGAAGGTTTGTTTTTCTTTTTAAAAAGGGTTGGGTTTTTTTAGCTGAAAGTTTCCAGTTAAATCCATGATATTTTCTTGTTTCCCCTAGGAATTGGTGCAGTGCTTTTTTCCCCTTGAAATTTTTATCCCCGTAGTCCTGACACCTAAGCAATCCTGTTCATCCCTTCTAAGTGCTTGTGACCTCTTCTAGCCTGACATTTCTTTAATAAATA
This sequence comes from Psophia crepitans, assembly GCA_013399095.1. NCBI lineage: Eukaryota > Metazoa > Chordata > Aves > Gruiformes > Psophiidae > Psophia > Psophia crepitans. The sequence goes on from VWZZ01001906.1 coordinate 19,273, forward strand.
CTGCTGACTCTGCTAACTTGTCCTCCAAATATCTTCAGACCTCAGGCTGGAGAGTGACAGCTAGCTGACAGGTGCCAGGGTTTGTAAGCCCAAATGCAGGGATCTAAATGTGATTTTTCTTTGCGGCTCTGAGAGGGGAAAGCCCTTCTCCAAACTCAGGGGAAAAACTCAGCTTTCCATACCAGCTAGGGAACGTGTCCCACAGGTACAAGCAGGCTGAAGTGCAGTCTCATTGCTGAAGCAGCGTTAATGTGTTAAAATCTGAGCTGCTGTGCTTTTTAAAAGCACCGACCGTGCCTGTTTAGTTGTTGGCTGTGCCAGAAAAGGATTGCTCTTGATCAATAGTTCTATCTGTAATCCTTTCCCGCATGTGTATAATGAAAGATCAGTGACGAAACTCTTCTGGCTTGTTGGGACAGTGGAAAGTTTCATCATTTTTAACCTCAGCTTTGCTTTTTTTTTCTGTTTACCTGGAGATCTGTCAGGCCAGCTCAGCACGGGTGCCTGACCTGTCTCTTTCAGAGCCAGGAGATCGTAGCTGAGCTGACAAGGATGGTTCAGTTACGTTGGCTGTGGGGAGGGAATAGATGGGACAGATCTTTCAGGCCCCAGACCTTTAAGGTGCTGCAAAATGAAAGGAGAAAATAGTGTTATCCTGGTGTGCCCCGCTTTGGGAGGCGCCTAGGCTTGCAGTGAGCCTCAGCAATCCTGCTTGGCTGTTAAGCAGCCTCTTTATCTGCCGCTGCCTGGGGGAGGAGGAGAGAAATTACCTGGAGATTATCTGTATCGTAGAGTCACTGGGTTTGTTCTGGATGTAGGACTATAGAACAAAAATGTTGCAATGTTCAAGATGCAGATATTTATGCTTGTCACTTTAAAAAAAGCGAGTAACGTGTGCAGGGTTACAGAATCCCAGGCTGGTGGGGGTTGGAAGGGACCTCTGGAGATCATCTAGTTCAACCCCCTGCCAGAGCAGGGTCACCCCCAGCAGGGTGCACAGGGTGGCGTCCAGGTGGAGTTGGGATCTGGAGAGAAGGAGACCTCACACCCTCTCTGGGCAGCCTGGCCCAGGGCTCCATCACCTACAGAGGGAAGAAGTTTCTCCTCCTGTTCAGGTGGAACTTCCCGTGTCCCAGTTTGTGCCCAGTGCCCCTCATCCTGTCCCTGGGCACCGCTGAGAAGAATCTGGCCCCTTCCTCTGGCTACCCCCCAGAGACCTAGATCAGCATTGATCAGATCCCCTCTCAGGCTTCTCTTCTCCAGGCTGAACAGCTCCAGCTCTCTCAGCCTTTCCTCATACGAGAGATGCTCCAGCCCCTCATCATCCTCACAGCCCTCTGCTGGGCTCTCTCCAGCAGTTCCCTGTTACTTGCTTGGTAGATTGATCTTTCTGACCTACGCTTTGCTGTAGGTTGGGTCTCTGCACTGAAAGAAATACAACCTCCAGTTAATTTCGTTTCTGGGTGTAAGGATGTTGGCAGAAGTGAGACATTGGGTCAAGGTTTGGGAAGAGTAAGGGAAGTAAATTCCATGTAACACCATCCATCCAGCCCTTCCCTTGGGAGCATGTGGATTAGATTCTGATATTGTATCCAAACGCAGCCTAGGATGGAGGAAGAGGGGAGGGAATTGGCTGTCCTGGACAGTCCCCACTGGAGTGTGGGGAGCGACAGTACATGGCCCCTGGCAGTGTGTGAAACCTTCCTGCCCCAGACTGAGGTCCCCCTGCTCCTCACACTGTTCTGCTGATTCACTTGTGCTGGCTGGTGAGCCAGGAGCCTTTGTGCTTGGCTCTTTGACAGGCTGCCTTGCTCAGCACACCGACTCTTCTGCCTTCCTGGAGGCCAAGCTCTGTCACTTCTTTCCTTCTCCTGAACTGGCTTAGTGGCTGATTTTTTTTTGCAGTAAACCCCAATTGAGGCCTAAATACAATTAAGCCTAGATTTGAGCAAGAATCTCATAGTATTGTTTTGCAGAGCATCTGGAGGGATGATATGTCTTCATTGCAGTGCTTATGGGGAGATTTCAGAGTACTTTGCAAAACAATAAATGAAGCAAGCAAATTCTGAGATGCATTTCCATGCTATAACTCAGAGGGCTTCCAGTTCAACATAGCAAGACCCCCAAAAGAGATTTCACTGTACATCTTCATAGAATCATAGAATAGTTTTTGGATTGGAAGGGACCTCAAAGCCCATCTAGTTCTCACCCCCTGCCATGGGCAGGGACACCCCCCACCAGCCCAGGCTGCCCAAAGCCCCATCCAGCCTGGCCTTGGGCACTGCCAGGGAGCCAGGGGCAGCCACAGCTTCTCTGGGCACCCTGTGCCAGGGCCTCAGCACCCTCACAGGGAAGGATTGCTGCCTCCCAGCTCAGCTCCAGCTCCCCTCCTGCAGCTTCAGGCCCTTCCCCTTGGCCTGGCCCCCCCTGCCCTGCAACCAGCCCCTCTCCAGCCCCTGCAGGGACTGGAAGGCCGCAATTAGTGCCTTCTCCTCTCCAGGCTGAACAAGCCCAGCTCCCTCAGCCTGTCCTTGTAGCAGAGGGACTCCAGCCTTCAGATCATCTCTGTGGCCTCCTCTGGACTCGCTTTAGCAGCTCCATGTCTTCCTGTCCTGGGGCCCCCGAGCTGGATGCCGTACTCCAGGTGGGGTCTCACCAGAGTGGTGTAGAGGGGCAGAATCCCCTCCCTCAAACTGCAGAGCTCTGGTTGGTGTTGGTGAGGATCTGGGTGGAGAAGGTGGTATGCATCTCTGTGGGGAGGGAAGAAGGGGAAAAGAGCCAACAGACCTCAGCGCTGTCAGGGTGGTGACACTGGTGTTTATGGGATGTATAAGTCCTTGGCATGTGTTCTGCTCATTCATGCTCTGATTTCTTTCCACCCTTCTCCCAGGGAAGGTGCATCAGTGCTAGTCCATGGGACTGAAGGAACTGATTCAACACTCCAGGTAACTTCTCTGGCGCAGATTATCTTGGATCCAAGGTGCAGGACCATACGTGGCTTTGAATCTCTTGTTGTGAGGGAGTGGCTACAGGTAAGAAACGCTTTTGGACAAAACGGGCGGTCTAGTCCAGTGACAGTTGTATTGAGAAACAGCCCGAGAGGCAGCAAACAGGTTGGGCCTTGTTGCAGCTCTGCTTAATGTGAGCGGCCTTTGTCCGAAGAGCAGCATCGTTAACTGAGTCATTTGTACCTCTGGCACTCCGTGAGGCCTCTGCCTCCCGTGGTAGTTCTTTGGGGTTGGGGAACGGCCTGTTCTGTGTGCTCAGGGTGAGCGTCTCTTTCAAGAGCACCGCTCAGACTAAACCACAGAACCTGAGTTCTGCTCTTCGTACTCTTGCAGCGAATCTCCTCAGCCTGGCCCGTCGGTGCACCTAGGCCAGTTTGTTCTTGGTGAAATTCTCTGCTCAAATGCAGTGCTCTTTACGTAGCCTGAAAAAGGTGGCAGAGTTGGTCGTGCTTGCTAGCAATTTGTTACTGGATGCTTGATGAAGTTACGGCTGTAGAAATAGCAGAGTTGCATGGACAGAACTAGCTCTGAAGTCTTTTTGCTACATGTCCTCACGTCCCATGACTTTTTTATGTGATGCTCTCTCTGATTCTTACGTATAGGCTGGTCACCCTTTTCAGCAGCGCTGTGCCCAGTCAGCCTATTCAAATAGCAAGCAGAAATGGGAGGCCCCAGTGTTTCTCCTCTTTTTGGACTGTGTGTGGCAAATCCTTCGTCAGTTCCCTTGCTCTTTTGAATTCAACGAACAGTTCCTCATTATGCTCTTTGAACACACTTACGCTTCACAGTTTGGGACTTTCCTGGGAAACAACGAAAACGAAAGGTTGGTGAGGATGCTCGCGTTGAACTCTTTACATTTTGGGTTGTATCTGACAAAAAAAAAATCAAACCCACAAGTTGTCTTGGTTTGAGGTTTGAAAAAGGGTGAGGTGCTTGTGTGATGTCTCCCCCAGCACAGGTGAGCTTCTCTTGTTGAGTTATGTAGTCTGATGCCATGTTAGGGAGCTTCTCCCTCTTAGGAGTGGGACATTGTGTGTTGAGTTAGTCCTCTCTAAGTCCAAGCTAATACCTTAGACTGTCTTTTCTGTTTCCTTTGTGTGGCCTTAATCTCCACCCATCACCGGTTTTTATAGTCTTTTACACAGAAACTCTTTCCATAAAAGAATAAACAGCTCGGGTTCAGCAGCGCCATGAGTCATAGCTGTGGGAAGCAAACTTGTCCGCTCAGGCCTGGAGGAGAAGGTCAAGGCAGTCAGAGGCCAAAGCTGGAAAGTTTGGTTCTTACCCTAGCTGTTGGGTAAGAACATGACTTTGGAGCCTGGTGGTCCCAACGCTCTCAGGAAAGGAAGCATTTGCTTTTTGCTTCATCTATTAACTGCTGAAAGTTGGGAACGTGGAGGAGTTCCTTTCAGAAGGATCTGCCTCACAGTTACACGTTTTCAAAAGCTTTGATTGTTTGGCTGTGAGCATCGCTGTTAGGTTTGAGGTTTTTTTGGCCATGCCAGTAGTACAGCTTCCAACAGAAGGACCAAAAGTCCCTCCAGCTGTAACCTGTGACTTGGAGAAACGTGAATTGGCAATCTGCACTGGCTGAGGTTCTGAGCAAGCGCTGTGAACTCTCAGATGGATGCAGCTTTGACTGTGTTCTGCTGGAGTCTGCCCCATCAGGTAACGACAGGCCTGTGCTGAGCTTGCTCACAAGCTTGTGGTGTTTAAGGTACTTGAGCAGACCAGCACCTAACCTCTGCATCCTGGTCTGGTGTAGGGGCTGTGCTGTACCAGCGGGGCAGCTCTGGGCATGCCCCGAGTAGAGCTGCTGGGAGTAGTAAACAGGGTGGAGCGGGGAGGATGGGAGCCTCCCACAGCAGATGGCAGCTGCCAGAGAGGTTTGGATTCCTGTTTTCTACTTGGCAGTTTGGTTCTCAGGACTCATGGCTCCAGTAAGAATGTGTCTGATGGTCTCCTGCTTAGCTGAAGACCTCTGAGTGTGAGGGGAAAAACGGAGCTGATCCTACAGTTAAGAAAGGCAACTTAAAGCTTCCTATAAGCCTCGCAGCCCTCAATCTTTGCTTAGAAGAGACTCTTCTGTTTTCTGCAGGGCTGCTGAACTGGTGATCTGCAAAACCAAGTTAGACTTGAAACCAATAAGATGAAATTTGGAAGTATTGAATGTTACATGTAATAACCTGCCTGTCACATCTGAATATGTCAGCCTGTGAGCATAGAAAACGTTTGACGTCTGACGTTAAGCTTGTGCTGTCTGAAGTGTTCGCAGGGATGGTGAATCTCCCGCCTGGGTGGCAGTTCAATTTGCTAGTGCAAGCAGAATGAGGTTTGCCAGAATCTGTGGAATAGAGACCCCTTTGTAACTCCTGGTGGTGGGTTTGACCCAGGAGTGCAGCGCTGCTTCGTCTCTGTGTCTGGTGCTTCCTGCCACCAGAGGGACCTCATCACATGTGCCCGCTGCACAATTCCAGCAATAATATTTCTTTAATGTACCCGGGGAACTGCAGGATGATCCTTCCTGGATGCAGACCTACCACACCTCCCAGCTCTATCTTAACACAGGAGTTCAATCCCTTTCAAAACCTGCCAGCCGAACCATTTTGGGGAGGTAACTGATTCTTCACCTGGATAGAAGGCAGCTAGCTTCCACCCAACTTACAAATGTTATTTCCTCATCTTGTCTTCAAAACTGATTGTAATCAGCCAGGTTGAGTGAATTGCTTTAGGTTTACACCATGTGCTGTGTTGGTGAGAGGTATTGAAGGGATTAGCCTGAGTTGTCTGGACTAGTAGCACATGGGAAAGCTTGTGGCATTCCAGTCTGTGGGGGTCTGACAAAACAAAAGGAGGGGTTTTTTACAGCGTAAAAGTGAAAGCTAACTTGATCCTGTGTGGATTTTAGGTCTAAACTGAAGCTGCCACAAAAGACTATGTCCCTGTGGTCGTGGGTGAACAGATCTGAAGAGCTGAGCAAATTCCAGAATCCTCTCTTTGAGGCCAACAGCCTTGTCATCTGGCCCTCTGTTGCCCCGCAGAGTCTGCAGCTCTGGGAAGGTAAGCCAGGCTTGGTTTTTCTGTTACAGACAATATATATATTGTGGCTATTTGTAAAGCTGCTTAAGTGTTCGCTCCTGTTGTCTCTGCTCCGTGCTTAGTCTTGTCTCAGCTGATGATGATCTCACTCCCTTTGAGATCTGTTCCAAAATATTTTTGGCATGTACCATCCCCAGAGGCATAATGCTTTCTGCTTCTAAGGTTTGGTGACACGCTACTCTTCGCCAGGGAGCGTTCCTAGTACCATTTAACTTCTTAGCACAGTGTTTCTGCAGCGATATAGCCTCATCCATTCTGCCAGCCTGAGGTTTCTGTTCTACATCAACAGAGACTTCTCTTTCTCCATTACCGACTGTTGGCCAGGATGATCTGCGTGCCGTAGGTTTCCTGCTGCAGAAACTCTTCAATAGACATGGGATGGAGGAGAAGTTAATACAGTGAAGCAAGTGGGCTGTCATGATAGGGCGGAAACTAAATATGGGTTGGTCTGAGCAGTATATAAGAAAAAAGGAATGAAAGCCCCTCATTTTTTCTTCATTAACTTTGTTTAATAGAATGGTGAACTTGGAGAGAAGGATTGGTACTTCTAAATCCTGTTTAGGAGGGAGGGTAAAGAAAAATGTGTAAACTGTGTGCATGTTACTTGAGAGCTGATGGAAAACGAATAGTGTTTCCTCCTTGTGAGAGGAAACCCTTCTGACTTGTGCTGTCTCTGGGCTTTCAGGTGTCTTCCTTCGGTGGAACAGGCCTTCCAAGTTCCTAGACGAAGCCCATGAAGAAATGATCAGCATTATAAAATACAACAAGGAACTTCAGGCAAAGGTTAATGCGTTGAGGAGGCAGCTAGCAGAGATGGAAACAGATGATAGGATGCAGGAGAACCTGTGAGCTGGCAGGGCTTCCCTTCCAGTCTGCTTTACGTTAAAGACTAAACGTGGAAAGTGCATGTATTGCAGAGCCCTCCGGGTACAGCTGACCCTCGGTCCTCCCACTGCTGAAGCCTTCATTTCACACCCTGTACCCCCCTGCTTTGGGGGAGGGATTTCTGTTTTGTTTACAGAAGACATACAGAACTGGGGGTCTTGGCAGCTTTTCTGTCTCTAAATTCCGTATGGTGTCAGCAGAAGCTGGAACTCTTCCCTCCACCTAACTATGGATGACCAGGATGAGCCAAGAGACAGGATGTTTCGAATTTATTTTGGACTTTTTTTTTTCTGGTGGTGTTGAACTCTCTGAGCACTCGGCAGGATTTAAAATACGAAGTTATGTACAGATTGGTAAAGGCATTTTGTCTGAAAGCACCTTTTCTCTCCAGAAGTAAGTAAGGCAGCTTGATTCTTTAGTTTCCTAGAAAAAGGTATAATGTAACTGCAGGTTCTGCCAGTCTATATGATACTCTCAGTAGCCTTCACGTCTAACGCTTGGGTTTTTGTTAAGCATTGGCTTGGGAGCAGTAAGCTGGATACCAAACCAGAGCAAGAAATTTCAGTGCAATACAGAACTGAAGTAGGGATTCTGCTGCTAATGTTTAAGCCATGACTTTCCGGTGGGATTGTCCCTCATGGACAAATACCTCCTAAGGAATAACGAACTTTTGTCTTTATTCTACCTGGAAAACAAAAAGGTTAAGTAGCTGGCCGAGGGGTTCACTTAGAAGCAGTGGCTCAGAGCTGTCTGTCAGAGCCAAGCTGCCCTCTTGAACCTTTGAACTACCCTGGCTGGTTTTGTGCACTTGAACAGGTTTACAGCCCTGCTGGGGTGCAAGACCAGCGCTTAATCGATGGCTCAACGAAACGCTTTTGCTCCACCTGGTGCACTTCTTCCTCTCGTGCTCTTACTATACGTTTTGTGAAACATCAGACGCTGAAGTTGGAAGTTAAGGTGATCTAACACGTCAGGTAGCTGCTACAGATTAAGAGGCCGTCACACTACAAAAATGCTAATAGTTTAGATCACTGCTGCTAAAACTGCTTAAAGACTTTAGGGATAAGCTTTTTTCCCAAGTAACTCTGCATTTTGTAGCTGATCTCTGTGTTTCCGTGGCTGCAATCTGATCTTTTTATGAAACTGGGCTTTTTGCTAGAGATTTTTTTTTCTCCTTTAAAAAGCCAGATACAAGTGGGTGTGAAATATTAACTCACCTAGATGCTTGTTCAGCTTGACTCCGTTGGTGGCTGTACATGGCTGAGAAGACCTGAATTAACAACAGCGTGCGTGGCTGGGATGATCTTCAAAGGTGCCTGCTCTTAGCCTGTTCCTACTGAAAGGGATGGAGCTGTGTTAGGTCAGTGTCGATCTCTTTGGAAGCTGTTGAGCTTCCACGACAGTTTCTGCTGTTTTAGAATGAAGCTGCCTGTTTTTTTTATAAGCTGCTTCATGTAAAGATAGATAGATGTGATAATGGAGGATCTTTAGTTGAAGTATCTGGAGAGTAATCTGCAAAAATCATGTAACCACTAAATATATTCTTAAAAAAAAAGTTCCATAACCAAGGAAACTCTATAGAATTATGTGACAGCGATCAAGTGCTACCTTAATGCCTTTTGCCTCAGTCCTTATTTCCTGAACTGTTTTCTTCTTGAGTAGCCTAAACTTAGTCTTAAAGTCATCTGGCTTAAAAAATTAAAAGGCCCCATTTAAACTGTCACTCCAAGCAGAAGAATAATTCCTTCTACTTGTAATACCAATTTCTTTTTAGATTTGGAGAGCGACAATCTTGTTCAGTGAATCAAGCCTGACATAGGGAATGCTTCTCAGGGTGGCTGGTGATCTGTACCTCCCGCCTCCAAACGCTGCCTTCTGGAGCTGCCTTCTGGGTATATTGCAAATGTAAACCCCTTAAAATTACTGTTCACCCTTAAAATTATGTCTGTGGGGTCTGCACCTGCCTGGGTGTATCCCTATCCAATTTGGGATTTCTGCTGTTCCTGTACAGCTGACTTGCATTATCGCTAGCCAGATGGGAAGGATTCAGAAGGCTCTATTTTCCCCGTAATAGACTATACATAAAACACACTTAAAGGTTATGCAATTTCCTAAGCTAGTAATTATATACTGAGCTAAATAATAGAGGAGCAAAGAGGATTTTTGATCTAATTGCCTGGCTGCTCTACTCTCTCATGCAAACTGCAGGCATCTGAGGAAATTGGGTAACCAGCTGTGACAGCTAACAAAAGGCAGAAAACTCTCCCTGAGCTGGCATTTCATCCTCAGCTTGTGTTTCAGGACTGAATTCACACCCGAGTGCTGTGTCCTTGCTGTGGCTTAGTGGTGGTGTGATTCACAGCCTCCATGTGAAAATGCTAGTGTTGTTCTGAGCAGCCACAGCAGGTCCTTCCCCTGTTCCTCTGCTGTGCATCACCCCATCTCCACCGCAAGCAGCAGGAGCCGGAGGCTTCAGTTAACTGGCCAACAGTCACTTCGTGAGACGTTACCTGGAGCGGTCCTGGAAGGTGTTGCACGTGGTGGAGTTGAGACCAGATGTGTGGGCCCTCCTGGGAGAAGACACTTCACAGACCCCTTGTGTCAGGCTGCTCGCACCTTCTCTTTGAACCTCTTCGTTCCCAGCGCTTCCCAGGCTCCTGTCTGGTGGCTACTGGTGTAACACACAGCGGAACACTCCAGTTCGTCGCTTACCTGCGTGTCCACTGTATTTATTCACATATTTAATATTGATGGTCGCCTTGTTTCCTCTTAGAGAGGGACGGCTGCTGGACTCTGCCACGTGAAGTCGTGACACCGTTCGCAGGTCACCTGCGCCTTCCTGAGCTGTAAGCACCGTGGCAGTGCCCAGCGACGAGCTCTTCAGTCTGACGCTGCCTTATGCTCTTGCTGACCTCCCCCCCCCTGCTTCTGCTCTTTTGCACGTAGCTGTTTGTGTAATAAGCTGGACACTGAGGGCTCCCTGCCCCGAACTCCGGGGTCAATCAATGCGGACACTCTCCTATTTACCAAAAAAAAGGGAAAAAGGAACTCGCTTGCACAGTTTCCATAAGGGAAAATATGTACCTTCAATATCTTGATTGTATTGATCTAACTCTTGAATGTGGCGACCGGTTTAAGTGCACTATTGTCCACGTTGCATCTAACTTAAATTGCACTGTACAGCATATCGGCGTCTAATGTGTGCTTTGCTGAAGCCTGGGGGGTGCCGCCGTGCCCGGGCTCCTGCGGGAGGGCAGAACGCCTGTACTAGTGCTCCCTTTTCTGTAACTGCGTGGCACTGGGTAGCACTGTGTGGTGTGTGCTATGTATCCGTTAGCTGGTACCCATTGAAGTGACGAGTGCACTTCTGTCCAAACATCTGGAATTGCTAATTGGACTTGGCTACTGCATCAGTCTTTTTTTATTATTATTATTATTATTATTTTTAATAAATAACAGGGCTGGGAGTTGTGTGCTGCTGTTAGATGTATGCTGTGCGTGTACAGAATCCCAGCCGCTGTGGTGTTGAATATATTGAAGAAAAAAAGCAACAGATCTGAGAAACCATCATGGTTCAAATTGCGTAGCCCTTTCGGAGGAGGGGAACAGATACCACGTGGCTGTAAACTTTGCTGTAGATACATTGAGAACATAGTAGAAATGTCTGTTCAAATTAAAACTGTGAAGACTAAAAAGTTCTTTAACTACAGTGCGGAATCTTTATTAGCTCTGCCCTCACAGGGATGTGTGTGTGCCTGGGATGTGAGCTCTTGCCTGAAATTTTGTCTCTCTTCAGCTTGTGCGTGTTTTCTTTTACAGCTGAACATGGGCTGTGGTGGTAGCCACGGGGTTTGTGCTGCATGGGAAGGAGAAGGTCAAGACCCTGAGTCTGTGCATGGTTTGCAGAGCTCTGCGCCTGTGGTTTTGGTCCTCTGACGTGAAGGATAAGGAGTTCAGTTAGTGAAGGTTTTACGCTTGCCTTGAACTCTAAAGGCAGGCAGGTGGATGTCCTCAAAGGGAGACTGGTTCAGGCTGAAGAAAAACCTTGCCAGAAGTCCAGCAGTAGACTTGGGGTCATGGTTAGTGATTGATTTTTAAGGGCGGTGGGGTACTTGCCAGGGAAAGGGGGGGGGGAAGACAAGGAGCTCTTGGGGAAGCAGGCTGCGAGCGATGGAAAGGCCTGGATCTCCACTGGCTGGCTGTGAATCGCTGGGCTGTTCCCTGCGGCATCATTCGTGGTCACTGCAACCCTTCTGGAAGGTGAGGAATTTTTGTAGCTTTCGGCATTTCAGATGGAGTCTCTGGGCCTGTGTGCTCGCCCCGCAGCTTGTGCCGTCCCGTGTGCTGACACAGTGAAGGCTGCTGAAGGTTTTGATGTGAAAAGACTGATAAAAATGTGTCAAAGTCCCAGCTGAAACAGAGTGGGTCTATTTTAAAATATTTTTGGCTATAATCAGGCAGCTTGATTTGGTTTAAGCTTGCTTTTTAGAGGGGGGAAAAAACGGTCTGATCAAGAGCTGAAATTGCTTTTTATTTAACTTGTGCTTTTATTTGAGCATGGGTAAGAGGGCATTGTTAGTCCTGCAGTTTAACAAACCAAATACATAAAGGCTCTGGAATATTTAAAAGGATTTAATGCCAAGTGTTGGATTCAAACTACAGTTGAGATGCCACTCAAGAAAACACGATGCCTTTGCAGAGCCTGCACTGTGCGAACAGGCTGTGGTGGGTTTCTTTAGCCCGTATTATCCGCGTGCGAAGCGCGGCGTTGTGGTTCAGCGCGTGGAAGCACCCGGCAGGAGGGAGCGGAGGCAGCGGCAGCTCGGTGCCCGGTCTGCGACTCACCGAACGCCAGCCTGGCTTTCCAAGCTGCCCTTTAAGTCGTCGGATCTGTCCCATCCTGTCCCTTTCTAACCTGCTCACCAACTTTGGGGAGGGTGAAGAATGGGAGGGCAATTGACAGAAGCGGGAGCCTGGCAGGGAAACCAGTTAACCCCTGCCCATGGGGTGTCCGTGAGCTCACCCATGAAGGACCAGCTTCCCTTGGCTGGTGGCGATGGTGCAGCATCCAGATCCCGGATCTTGCACAAGTTGTGGCACTGACAGGTCTTGAGGAAGCTGAAACAGCAGGTCGAGGCCGTTGGCATTTCCTTTTCTGAAACCCCAAGTGGTTTTGTTTAGTGCCATTGTAGGACTCTTCCCCACTGCCAGTTTTTCCCCCCAGGCAGTGGAATAAAGCAGCAGGAACTACTGTTGTGCCTTAAATATGACCCAAGGATGCTGGACTGCGTTGGGTCGCTCGCAGTTTCCCCTGCTGGGTAAATGTCAGGACAAGCCCGTGGCATCTGTCTTTCAGAGCCAGAGATGATCATCCTTCGGCGCTCTGTTGCGAGCGTGTTGCCGGTGGCTATAGAATAGAATCATTAAGGTTGGAAGAGACCTCAAGGATCATCTAATCCAACCGTCCCCCCCCCACCTATTACCCACTAAACTATGTCCCTAAGTACCACATCCAACCTGTCCTTAAACACCCCCAGGGACGGTGACTCCACCACCTCCCTGGGCAGCCCATTCCAGTGCCCGACCACCCTTTCCCAGAAGAAATTTCTCCTCATCTCCAACCTGAACCTCCCCTGGCCCAACTTGCAGCCGTTCCCCCTAGTCCTGTCATCATCCTGTGATGCTGCCAGTCACGCTAATGAACGGTTTACTCCTAAAGCTCAAAATCCAGCACTCTGCTGTAAATGCTGAAGGCTTTTATGTGGCTCTGTGGCGTGCGGGAGGGCTGCAGCCCTGCGAACGAGGGATGCCGTAAGACCAAAGCGGCCGTTAAATGGGCTGTTTGCGGTAAAATGCACGTTCTGTCAGTCTCGGACGCAGGGTGTAGGTACTGAACTCTGGTTTGGGACGGCTTGTGTGGTTAGGGTGTAACAATTAACAGGAGGTGGTGTTGTACGTGGAAGATCCCTTTGGTTCGTAGCTGTGTGACAGCGCCAACAGCAACGTTCCCTTTGAACTACAGGATGAAAAATACAGGGCACGTTGTGTGTTTGGGGGGTGGATTGCTGCACCCCGACGCTGCAATTTTGAGTAGCTAAAAGCTGATTTATTACTTGCTGAAGTGTAAAGCAAAAGCTGGTGGACGGGATCGTTTCTGTTGGATTAAAAGGAGGCGTAATTACGGTCCCTCATCTCGGAGCTCGCCAGCGGCCATCTCCCCAGCCACCCTCAGCTCCGGGAGTCCCGAGCACTTACTTTGTCGAGCCGCGGTTTGTACACTTGGGATGCCTTTGTTTTAATTTTTTTCAGGTAGTCTAAGCTTGGCACGTGTGTCTGAGATGTAAATCTTCACACGAGGAATACGTGAGGGAGGAGGAGAGCCTCCTGCCCGGAGGGGGGTAGCCCAGTGCCTGGGGAAGGTGCAGGGCCAGGGTTGGGCTGTGCTGGCTGCACGAGGCACGTCCCCGTGGGCAGCGGTACCCGACAGGGTGAAGGTGTCGGGGTTGAAGGGTGCAGCCTGTGATCGATGTGTGGAGGAAAAGGGCTTTCAGCCTCACGGCAAGCGGCCGGCTCAGAGGTACGAGAGGAAATCTGTTTCCTGGGGCCCCCTTCCTGACGTGGAGTAAGTTGTCGGGATGGCCCAGCAAGGTAAGTGCAACGTTTCTCCGGGATATTTTCTGTTTTAGCCGTTTCCTTTTGACTTGCAATGCCTTGAATACATGAAATAAAAACTTCCTTGTCGGAAACTTTCTGGCTGGAATAAGAGTTGTTTCAGATTTAGGCTTTTTTGGGAGCACTACAGTGCTTTATCTCATCAGCTGCTATTTTTTGTGGTGCTCGGAGCATCTAAGCCTTCGTGGCCATATCCTCCGTGGTCATGGAGTCCCGAAGCCTGTGTTAACCAGTGGATGAGAGGTGGTGTAGGAGTAAGCTCTGAGTTAAGCGCAGGGCTTGGTGCACTAGACCTGAACCTCTTTTCCCTGAAGACGTGATGATGATGCTGCTGGAGTGAAGAGGATTCTCTCAGTTTCTTTTTTAAGCTGTTGTTTCAGGGGGGAAGCAGCTATTTGGACTACAGCGTGCAGGGCTCTAGTTTCTACATTTCCCTAGGTTTGGAGGGAAAAAAAAGGGGAGGAAAAAAGCTGTGCCATCCTGGGAAAAAGGTTTTCTTCCACAGATCCAACATCCAGTACGTGCAGCGCCCTGGCTGCGCGGCCAGCAGCTGGCCAGGCTCTCGTTTTGCAGTGGGGAAGGCTTTGGCAGTGCTGAATTAAAATCCTGCTGCTCTCCTCCACCTCTTTCCTCCTCACTTGTGCTGTCCAGCTCTTTGTGATGCCACGTGGCACACTGGGTTGGGGAAACTGGTAAGGAAAAGTAGCCCAGCCGAAAGGGAAAAGTCCTGCAGCCTGAGTCAGCATCTGTGGCGTTGAACGTTGCAATGGTGCTTTTAGTAGAAGAAGAGAAGGTTTGTGAGGTGAAAACCCATGTGGATTAATGAGCTGTCATCTAAGGTTCTGTCACTGCAGCTGGATCTTCACGGAGTCTGGAAGGACAACTGATTTATTATTTAATTTCATTTTTTTAGGCACTGGGCTGGGGTTTGGGAGACCGAAGTCCTGGCCCCACCGCTGCCACAGACTGCTGGTGTCATCTCAGGTGGGTTACTTCATCTGCATCAGTCCTGGCTGAAGAAGTGCCCTTCCTGAGGGGGTCCGGGTGAAATTCCCTGTTCTCATGTGCCTCTTGTGTGCTTGCTGTTTGGGACAGAGGCTCTTGGCTACTGCACAGCTTTGATCAAAGCTCTAGGCGCTGGCCTGGGACTGAGCTATTGAGCATGTTGTGAGGCCCCGGTGGAGGTAACAGGGAGGAGAGGGTAGGGTCGATCCTTGCCCACTGGAACGTTACAGAAAGCCATGCACTTACCATCTGCGCGGCCATCAACAGGACTGAAACCTGGTCTGCAGAAGTACAAGGCTCGTGCCCACCGAACGTGGTCCTGTGCAGAGCAGCAAACAGAATCACAGAATCACAAGGGTTGGAAGGGACCTCGAAAGATCATCTAGTCCAACGCCCCTGCCAAGGCAGGACCACCTAGAGCACATCACTCAGGAACACGTCCAGTCGGGTTTTGAATGTCTCCAGAGAAGGAGACTCCACAACCTCTCTGGGCAGCCTGTCCCAGTGCTCTGTCACCCTCACGGTGAAAAAGCTTTTCCTTACATTAACTCAGAACCTCCTAGGCTCCAATTTGCACCCGTTGCCCCTTGTCCTATCGCTTAGTGAGGCCGAGAAGAGCCTGGCTCCATCTTCCCGACACTCACCCTTAACATATTTATAAATGTTAAGGTCACCCCTCAGCCTCCTCTTCTCCAAGCTAAAGAGACCCAGCTCCCTCAGCCTTTCCTCATAAGGGAGATGTTCCACTCCCTTGATCATCTTTGTGGCTCTGCGCTGGCCTCTCTCTAGCAGTTCCCTGTCCTTCTTAAGCTGAGGGGCCCAGAACTGGACGCAATATTCCAGATGCGGCCTCCAAAGACTCTCGTTCGTGAGAGCTCTGCTGCGTCCCCAGGAGGTGTCCTGAAAGGCTGGGAAGCGCTCCTTTGCTCCCTTAGCTCCGCTGTCTGAGCCGAGTTGGAAACTCAGCAAGTGGGAGCAGGGATGAGACCACGAAAACCCTGTGAGAAGGAGGAGGTGGGAGGGAGATTAAACCTGAGGCTCTGGGAGAGGCTGTTGCAGAAAGCTTCGAACAAGAGGAGCACTTCTGGATGCCACGGAAAAGGAGAGGAAGGAGGCAGCAACGTAGAGTTGGTGAGACGAGCACTCTTGGAGCCATCAGCTCTGTGGCACCGTGCTGCTTACAAGAGGATGGACGGTTCCCATCTGCTGCTGGAGACTCCCGACAGCAGAAGTCATTCCCAGCAGCTCTGGTCCCCACCTTGGTCCTTTTGGCAGCGCTACGCACAAGTGCCAGCTCAGAGAAGTGCCTCACCACACGCTGTGCAGAAGATGCTCTGGGGTTTGCCAGCTTAGCGTCTTGTAATTATCTGGGCCCTCCCGGAAGATGGGAATGGGCTGTACAACGCCGCTGCTTGGGCTGGCGTTGCGCCCGAGTGACACCGTGTTAAAGCTGCTGCTGTTTAGGAACTGTTTGGGGAAGGGAGGAAGATAAGAAATAGAATGAATTACTAAAAAATCGGATCATTTTAGAGGCGGGCTGCTCATGTTGCTCTTCAAATTAGGAGTGTCCTTAAACCTACAACTCTGCTGCCGTTACAGGATGGCAGCTGCTGTGTGGTGGATCATGCTGTCACCCTTCACGAGCTCAAACCAAACTTTCGCTGCCCCAGTTCCCCGGATTTCTTTCTGAGGAGAAGGCTGCCTCAACACCCGCCCCAGATCTGACTTTCCCTTCCCTGTCATCACGGCCCTGAGAGGCAGAGCAGCTTGTTGGAGCATGTCCTACCCTCTTCCACTGGGCTCTTAATTTGTGTTTCCAATATTCCTCCATTAGTGTTTCTGAACTTCAGATTGGCTTTTCTTGTCTGCAGTCTCTCATACATGGATTTAAAAACAAAACCCCCCAAACCACAAAATCCAGATATGATGAAAAATATAAACCATCCAAGCTTCTCAGTAGTTTGGAACCCTCCTCCTCTTCTGGAGCACTTTTTGGGGCTCACTCTGTGAGCAGGATACACACAGGTAAGGGGTAGTGAGCTACAACATGGTGCTGATCATGGGTAAAGACATCTAAAGTGTCTCTGCTGCCCAGACAGGCACCCATGAGGTAGGAGGTTGTCCTTGGCTGTGTGTTGTGATGCAGCTTCAGGCCCTTCCCCTTGGCCTGGCCCTCCCTGCTCTGCAACCAGCCCCTCTCCAGCCCCTGCAGGGACTGGAAGGCTGCAATTAGGCTCCCCGCAGCCTTCTCTGCTCCAGGCTGGACAAGCCCAGCTCCCTCAGCCTGGCTCCAGAGCAGAGGGGCTCCAGCCCTCGCAGCATCTCCGCGGCCTCCTCTGGCCTCGCTCCAGCAGCTCCATGGGCTCCTTGTGCTGGGGCCCCCCGAGCTGGAGGCAGCACTGCAGGGGGGTCTCAGCAGAGCGGGGCAGAGGGGCAGAATCCCCTCCCTGGCCCTGCTGGTCCCGCTGCTGGGGATGCAGCCCAGGACACGGGGGGCTTTCTGGGCTGCCAGCGCACACTGCCGGCTCATGTTGAGCTTCTCATCAACCAGCACCCCCAAGTCCTTCTCCTCAGGGCTGCTCTCCATCCATTCTCCACCCAGCCTGTAGTTGTGCTTGGGATTGCACCGACCCACGTGCAGGACCTTGCCCTTGGCCTTGTTGAACTCCATGCGGTTCACACAGTCTCACCTCCCCAACCTGCCCAGGTCCCTCTGGATGCCATCCCTTCCCTCCAGCGCGTCGACACACCACACAGCTCAGTGTTATTGGCAAACTTGCTGAGGGGTTGTTTTTGGGTTTTTTTTCCATCAGGGTTGTGTTTTATCTCCTTTAGGATTTTCTGCCTTCCCATGTTGAGGTTTTTCCTCTTGCACCTTTCAGCTGCTACCTATCACATCTCAGCAACCCTACCTCTGTCCTCGCTTTTACCTTTCTTATCTCGCAGGGCTCTGTGCTCTTTCTCACAATTTGGCAATCTCCTCGGCTCTCGCAGGCAGGGTTATCCAGCTGGGCTGTATCAGGAGGCCTTGGATCGTGGCTGAACCTGGAGAACAGGGAATTTCAGGGCCATCTTGCCGCAAGCTCCGTCTAGCTTGGGTTTGTGCCTGTTCAACGCTCCAGATAGTTGCCTCGGTGCTGGAGGAGGTAAATGGGTTCTTAAATCACTTTTGCTTCTTTGGCGGTCGGGGGCACCTGCCATCCTGGCGTGATACTGGTCTAGAAGAGAACTTTACATTGAGTCAGACTAGCAGATACAGTAAAACCACCAGTGAGCAACCTCAGGTGCTCCATGCATGATCCTTCCCAAGCAGAAAAAGCCCTTTTGCTCAACCCCTGGAGCCAACAAGATCTTTTCTTTTTAACTCTGCGGCTCGCCAGGTGAGGTCTGTTTGCCCTCATTGCAAGGCTGGATCCACGATGCCCTTCCTGAGAGCAGCCACAGAGTCATGCCAGAGGCTCTGCTCTTCCCTGTTTTCATTTAGTGGCAGACTCCTCAGCCTGGAAAAGTGATTGCTGAGGTGACGATGTGATGGAGGTCTATGAAATATTGGCATGGAGAAGGTAAGGAACAACTATTTGCTACGCCCCCGACAAGAATTAGATGAAATTACCAGGTGGCACTTGAAATAAAAGGAGGTGCTGTTTGGCAGGGGAGTGGTTCAGCTGGGGACCTCGTGGCTATGGGACGTCGCAGATGTCAAACATGATATACGTTCAAAAAGCGGCTAAATACGGGAAAGAAAAACCCATGGAGGGTCATTTACCACAAAGACATCAGCTGTCGGTGGATGTCCCTGAGCAATACAGTACCAGGATGTCAGGGATGTATAGCTGTTAGTTTTTCCTCCACATGTGGTGTCCTGGTCGGCTGCTGGTGGCCTTTGAGACAGCACACAGGACTCAGATGACCCTTTAGCTTGACTCAGTTTGCTGAAGATTCTGTACAGTCAATAGGAGATGGAGTGATCTCCTTGTGAGCACGGCTGCCCACTGAAAATATACAGCTATTGTAGCCTACACCTTTATTAAACAAAATGCCCAGGTTTCTTCTTGGAATTCTTGTACTGGGCAAATAATGAAATGAGTTTTATAACTGTTTAAGTATTTAATTCAAGCAAACTATTCAGGACTGGACTAATTTTTCATTAAAATTACAGGAAACATTTTTTGTGTCATTTTGCATGAGTTCTGCTTTTCTTCAGTGTACAAGAAGAATTTTAGAACGCGGATTTGAACAAGTAAAACCCTGAAAGGCCAGTCAGACTTCTTAAGACGTTATGAATAAAAATCTCAGGAAGTTCCCTCTCCTCATGTTTCAAACACAGGCTGAAGCTTCTGGTGCCTCTACTATGTTACCAGTGTGCAGAATCTCTCATTTAAATTTTTTCCCACTTTCAGAGTCTTACTTCTGCCTATGCTTGTAGAAAAACAAATGAAAAAATGTTACCCCCTTTCACTTTGGAAAATGTGGTTGAATTGCACCTGGTTTTAGAAGAAAATAATAGCTTATTATTTCAGTCAATAGACCAACATTTGAACAGTGTGTTGCTGTCACATATAAATCTTGAGCAATGCTACTGAATGCATTTGAGATATTATGTACAGAACTTCAAAATTTCCCATTATTTTACAGTAGTGTCTCTGAATTGTGCTGCTTGCTTTCCCCCCACAAGTGGAAATCTATAATTAGAGAAAAACCTGGAAAAATCATAAAGAAAATGGCACAATATATGTAATCTGAAGTAGGACAATTTTTTTTTTAATATAGCATGAATCTTTTTTCCTAGTCGAAAAATCTGTCTGGACCTACAGGAAAGCTGGTGAGGGGCTGTTTCTTAGGGAGTGCAGTGACAGGACATGGGGTAATGGGTATAAACTAAAAGAGGGGGGATTTAGATTGGACGTTAGGAAGAAATTCTCTACTGTGAGGGCGCTGAGGCCCTGGCACAGGGTGCCCCGAGAAGCTGTGGCTGCCCCTGGCTCCCTGGCAGTGTCCAAGGCCAGGTTGGATGGGGCTTTGGGCAACCTGGCCTAGTGGAGGGTGTCCCTGCCCATGGCAGGGGGTTGGAACTAGATGATCTTTGAGGTCCCTTCCAACCCAAACCATTCTGTGATTCTGTGATACTGCTGACACTCCCATAGCTTTGCTTCGCAGGGGATTTAAATGCCTTTTTTTCAAGGCTCTGCAGTCCAACAAGAGAGTTCATTGTGTTTGTTTTCCTCTTTTAAAGAGAGGCAGCTGGTTTTGCGGATGGTACTTAACAGTTACTCCAAACTCACGCAGTTGGGAGCCAGGAGTTGCGAGCGCTCAGCTTCTACAGCGAGCGAAGGATTTTATCCCCCACAGCTTCTGTTACATCGTGATTTTCCAAAGGTCCACGCTCTGTGAGCGGAGGTTTTAATAAGTGGCCGTTTGTCACTACCCAAAAGCCTTGGGAATAGCGAGCGGTCCTGCTTCCTTTGCTCTCCTGGCTTTGAAACACTCTACAACAAACTCCAGGGATTATTTTGGCAGACGCGACAACAAACCGTTCTTCCACTCGCAATGTCTGGGCAGTGAAGCCGAAACGCTTTTTCCTTTAGTTCTACGTGCACACCAGAGCGCAGCGTTTTGTGTCGGGTCTCCTGCTCGCGCCCGGTCGCTGTGCCCACCTACTGCCCGGCCAGGCTTGAGGTGATGCGATTAATAGCTGTCGGACGCGGTTGGCTCTGCCTCTGATCTCTAGGATGGGGAGATCCGCGTGTGCAGTGGAGGGGGTTATTTTGCAGGCAGAGCGCTGCGAAAGTCAGGAAATTGGTTCTAATACTTTAATCTTGGTCTTTGTCCTGACTGAAAATTCAGAGCTAAAAAAAAAAGAAGTATCCAGGCATATTTTTGTTTGACCTTTTTTTCTCCTTATTTAGTTAAGCTTGCCAGATTATTTCCTTTAGGTACCTTTTAACAAAAGCGTTTGAATACTTCAGGATTCCTTTTCGGGTTGCTGAGCTGAAGGTTCCAGCTCACTGAGCTGGACGCTCACAGGGGCCTGGGACACTTTATATGTCTCATTTTCACGCCCTGGACTCCTGCCCAGGCAACGTCTCCCCAGAGCAAGGCACTGCCATGAGAAACCGAGCTGAGCTTAGTGCGAGCATGTAGGAACGACCGTGCTGGTCAGAGAGAAGATTCAAGCAGCTCCATGCTTGGTCTCCAGCACCATCATCAGTGGATATTTAAGGAGAGAATACAGGGAACGGGTTAATTCCCAGCCTCCAGTCATAAGTGATTCAATGACTTCTAGAGTTAAATTTGGGTTGTCACGTTTAATGCTCACTGTGGAGCCTCTTGAATCCACGTTCTCTTGGGACTTGGTGATCGAGCGCTTGGCTCTCCTGTTCAGTTTGGAAAGGCTACGAAGGTGGCCTCAAGTCAAGCAACTTAACGCTGACGTGACTCGAAATCCTTTGGATTTAGTTCAAGAAAATGCTGACTTTTGATTTAAGGGGAATGAAAAGAAAATTGAATGACTGAGGCAAAATCCCTTTTTTGCCCCAAGGACAACTTCTCCCCCCCGAGATTGCTCCTTCTGTGGATGGAAAATTCCCAACCTGCTTGAGTTGGCAAGCTCTTGTTTTTAGCTAAAGCATATGCTGATGTATGTTTGTATCTTGCTTCAATAAAAAGCCGTGGATAAAGAGCTGAAGGCAGTTCCCTTCCCCATTCCAACAGTCTCACGTTGCCGGTCGGGGGTTGATGCAAAAACGTCACTTACAGTTCAGTCTGCAGGAATGATGACAAAATTGTACTAATTAAGAAAAAAATATCATTTGAAATCTGCCACCTATCCCGCAAGGGACATCACTGTAAATGCAGAAAGATCCTGAAAAGTTGATTTACAGCGCCCATTGCCTGAGAGATGGCAAACGGGAAGGAATAAGCTGACTTTATTTCTGTAAGAGGACTATTAAATTCGAAGAGGAAAGTTTTGAGACTCGTCGTGCTAGGTCATAAAGATTATCTAATAATTGTGGATGGAAAATGGAATACTTGAATACTTTGCCTCTCCCTAGCTTGTAACGCGATGCCTTATTACCCTCAAGCGCTGGCAAGAAATTCTTAAGCTGATTTTTCTGACGCTCTGCATGCTACTGCTGGCCGCTCTGCTCAGTCTTCCCGGCTGTGAGAGGCTCGTGAGCCTGTGGGAAAGGTGTCTGCCTGTTCCTGGACGCATCAAGCGTGCTCCTAGCACTTGATAAATGATTTTGCAGCTGTGGTGACATCTCTGTTTTGCAGAGATGGCCATTTTAGATTTCATCTTCAATGCGTTTTAACTTTTCTGCCCTGGAGTTTCCCTCCAAGGTCTTCTGTCGAAAGTCAGCTTTATTTTAGAGTGAAAGTTTTGGGGTTAATTGAACAGGGCGCTTTGGAGATGAGGGATTTAAGTCCACGACACCTTGCAGATTTCATGAAATGCCCTGGTATGCTTTAGCAAGCTTCTCGCAGGTCGATTCATGGGGGTTACACTCTTCAAGACCAATGAAGCACGCTGAGCAGTTGTGCATTCACTCCTGGATCTGGCAAGTCACAGATTTTACAACTTCTGAGCCCTTGACGGGGAGGCTTTACATCACATTATCAGATGAAACCTGAGTCCTTTTCAGAAGCCCACTATTTATTCTCCAAAGTCTATTTAACAAATGCGCTCAGTAAATAGAGTTGGGAAAGTGGCTTCAGCCTGATTACAGGGTTGTCCTCCTCTGCCTTGTTCCCTCGCAGGAAATGACCCTGACGAATGGCACGTCCTCTCGGGCTGTAACTGGCCTCAGCCAGCCCTACCTGAGGCCTCCCCCTGGCCAGCTGTGGCAGTGGGAGCAGAGGAGGAACATGCAATGATGTCACACTCAGGAACATCTGGATATTTCACAGTATACCATTTTCTGAGTGTTCTGTGTTTCAAGGCTGCTGTTTGGGGTTTGGCAAGGTTCCGTGGACATCAGTGACGAGTGGCGATCCTCAGGGGTCGGTGCTGGCACCGGCACTGTTTAACATCTCTGTCGGCGACGTGGACAGTGGGATTGAGTGCACACTCAGCAAGTTTGCTGACAACACCGAGCTGTGTGATGCAGTCGACGCGCTGAAGGGAAGGGCTGCCATCCAGAGGGACCTGGACAGGCTGGAGAGGTGGGACTGTGCGAACCGCATGGAGTTCAACAAGGCCAAGGGCAAGGTCCTACACGTGGGTCGGCGCAATCCCAAGCACAACTACAGGCTGGGTGGAGAATGGATGGAGAGCAGCCCCGAGGTGAAGGACTTGGGGGTGCTGGTTGATGAGAAGCTCACCATGAGCCAGCAGTGTGCGCTGGCAGCCCAGAAAACCCCCCATGTCCTGGGCTGCATCAAAACCAATGTGGCCAGCAGGGCCAGGGAGG
>VWZZ01001906.1:54832-73271 GCA_013399095.1 Psophia crepitans
GCCCTGCCCGGGGCGGGGGGGGGACGGACCGGCTTCACCCCCCGCCACCCCTGCGGCCCCTCTTGGGGACACGGCGCCGTTTGGGGCCGGGGATGGGAGCGGCATCCCCGGGGGCCCTCAGCCCGGTGTGGGCCCGCCTGCTTCTCGCCACAGACCTGGCAGGGGGTCACGGGTTTTCTTCCCCCACCTAACTGCTTCACCTCTGGGGGCCGGGTGTAAAGTAGATCTTTCCTTATCTTCTCCAGGAGCGTCATGCTATAATCTGATGTATTTTTTTTATTTTTTTTAAATTGGTCGCCGAGGCCGGCCTTCCAGTCGGTCCCCTGGTCTTTGAGGCCGACGTCATTTCTTGGCGGGCTCCGCCAGGCGTCCGGCGTCGTCCGGCGGTCGCGCGTCATCTCGGTAAAATGAGACGTTGCACGCGTGTGTGTCGAGGTTATTTTAACTGTGGTTAGCCAACAGCCGCCTGCCGGGGCGAGCAGCACAGCCCGGCCACCCTCAGCCCTGCCCTGGCACGTCCACCGTGCCGGGGTACACAGGGAGGGTCCCCTTGTCCCCGTCCGGGGCTCACTGAGCCAGAGGAAACGCCCAACGGAGGACGCGTGATGGCTTTGGTCTTTCCAGCTACCCAGGCTGCGTTGAGCGTTGGTTGAGCTGAGCGTATCCCCTAGCTGTTGCAGCTTGAGCGCTCCCGAACGCGGTGATCCGATGGACTTTCCAGTTGGCAACGTTTGGGCACCGGGGAATAAGGCTTTCCGCTGGGACAGGCGAGGTGGCACGTGCTCCATCCTCTGGATGCCCAAGGCGGGCAGTATCTTTCCGCTCGAGCTCTTCTTGATACGCTTGGAAAAAAGAGGAGCTTTCCAATGCACAAGCCGTTCTTCAGGTCTGAAGCAGAAACTGTGTGTTTTGGAGACAAGCGTGAGTCGAGAACGATAACTTGGAGTTCGGTGCGTTGGTGTGGACCATACGCCCGAGGCTGGTGGTCGTTTTCAACATACTAGTGGTTGGGAATCTGCGAGATCCCGTGCCCTGAAGACTGTTTTAACTTTCTTTGAAAGTAACAAGCTTGGGATTTCTTTGGCTGGCTCCGTGGAGGAGCGTCCCATGGCATCTCAGCAGCTGTGCAGCCCCCAGAAACGCCGGAGGAGCTTTGGGGTTTGGTTCTGACCTCTCTCCTCCTTCTTTCCCATTTTCTTCGAAGCTTACTGTTGTGGGATTTTCCAGACCAAACCCATGAGTTTCTTATCTTATCACCTTAATGTTCTATTAATAACTAATACATAAGAAACTACTAGCTCCTATAAACATGTTTTTGTCTTTTATATGAGCAACAGGTGCCTGCTGCTTGTATAACACTTTGGAAATCTTGCAAAGGAACAGCAGCTGGCAGTTCACTTGCTAAATGTCTTTTTATGAACCTGTTTCTTCCCCCCTCCCCCCCCTTCCCTCTCCCCGTGCTTTAATCTTCTTAGAAAACTCAGAAATTTCCTGCTATCCGAGGGAGATTATTGCTTTACATTTGAACACGTGTTTGCTTTATACTAATCCTTCGCACTGCAACCGATTAGTTTAGAACTTGTCCGTCAGAGATGACCCTGGGTTGTACGTTTCTGCTAATTGAAAGAGCTGGTTGCATAGCTTCAGAGTCCTCTGCCTATCATAAAGTTACAGACATTTCAAAATCGAGCAAATGTGAAGGAGGTGATATCCCTGGCTGCTGCTGCTCTCACGCACGCACATTTTTATATTTTTTTTTTCTTTTTTAAGGTGCAGGACAACTCCTACTTTCTGTCAGGTTTTGATTGGCTTTCAAAAGAGGCAGTGTCCTATAAATTGCCATCTCCGCTCTGCTTCTGCTCTGTCACCAGCTGAGGGACAGGTGAGTACAGGAGAGGAAAAATTCCAGCGTGTATTGCTTATTCCGTGAAATTAGCGTCGGTTTGTTAATTTAAATTAGTGGGGTGGGGGAAATAACTTCCATGTTTCAGGATAAACCTTCCTTATTTTACTTGAGCTATAAAATTAGTTTTTAGTATCAGTTTGGGTGGATGAATAAAACCAGTGACTCAGAAACTAGTCTGAAGTTAATATGGGGGGAGGAGGTTTGAAAATATACTTTTTTTTTTTCTTTCCAGTTCCTAACAGTACAGAAATATTCCTCTAAAGGATAGTGAGAAAGAGAAACCATTCAAAAAATTTAAGGGTTTTTTTTTTTATGTCCCTTAAATGAATACTTTCTGTGTTCAGAGCTGTTAGTAAGCCCTTGAAATTATTTAAAATGGGAAACTCTGACCTAGCAGAATGGGCTTGTCGGTCCAACTTGCTCTTGCAAGTTAATCACTGTGTTGGGGCTACCTTTATCTCATGGTTGGTTTGGGGAAGTGTTTTTAAGGGGTGCTCTTAATTTCTTTATATATCTGTGCACTTGCTGGCAACTCTCAGAATTTAGTAGTTACACCGTTTCTTCCCCCCCATATTTGAAACAGAAGGAAATGCATGTCAGACATGGGATTTTTGCATGCAGCTGTGCTGCTTGGTGAGCCAGAGTTGGTTGGTTTTTTTTCAGTGTCTGGTATAAAATGTGTTTACTGTTCTTTTGAGTCAGCCTAGACTTGCAAGTAAATTCTCAGCTTAAGCCTGTGTGGTTTCACTCCAAGGTGCGTTTGGAGAAACCAGTTCAGTAAGTGGGAAACCAATTTGATCCCAGCGTGGCATTTTTAGCAGCAGCTAACTGTAGTTTGTACTTTGTTTATAGAGCTCAACGTACAAAATGCCTTTTCAGGTACTTTAAGGGGAAATTTTCTGCAGCAGAGACCAGTGATGAGTCTATCTTATTGCTGTAAGAGCTGTTTATATCCCATGCTGAAACAAGAAGGGATTATCATAGCTCTTTAAAGAGCTAACACTGCCCTTTAATCCTCTTACGTGAGTTTCCTGCGGAGAAACATGTTTTGTGAGATTGAATTGTCTGGATATGTCTGCCTGCTGTCTTCTTCCCCTGCACACCTAACTATTTTTGCACCTATTGGCTAATTTCAAGTAAGCTTGACACGGACTGAGTCTCAAAAATAGCGAGGACATGCCTGTTTTGTGAAAGTGGCCTTCTAGAGGAGGGGAACCTCATTAGTGCCTTGGCTGAGCATCAGAGAATGGTTGAGGTTGGAGGGGAGCTCTGGAGGTCATCCAATCCAATCCCTCTGCTCAAGCAGGGCCACTGAGTCCTGGTTGCCCAGGACCACATCCAGATGGCTTTTAAACATCTCCAAGGATGGAGACTCCACAGTTTCCCTGGGCAACCTGTGCTCAGTCACCCTCATGGTAAAAAAGCATCATAGGAGAGATGCTCTAGTCCCTTCATCGTCTTTGTGGCCCATCAACAATATGAGCTGAACTGTGCTGATCAATGCTAGAGAATCAAGATAGGAGGAAGATGTCATAACCTCGTAGACAGCACTTAGTTACCTCTGAGGCTCAGTCCTTAGGAAATGGGGCTTCACTTTCTGTGCTCGAGGAATAGCTTGCATGCTCTGGTTTTGTAGGTGGAGGTAGATGTAGGTATATAGGGTTGGTGTGTAACAAGGAATTACAAGAGACTTAGGCAAAGCCCGGAGAAGATAGAGCAGTTGCTTCTGTAGCACCGTGACAGGACAGATACAGCTTAACAGATCAAGCCTGTAATCAGGGAGACTGATCCCTCTCATGGGTCTGTGGCTGTGAGGTGCAGCAGAGGCTTGGCTAATTCATCAGGATACTATCAGGCAATAAACAAGTGAGCAAACAACTCTAGAGGGAAAGATGCATCTCGGAATAAGTCTTTGATCAACTTTAATATGCAAATATGATTGTTACTAAGGCAAGGGGGGGGGAATATCTTATAAAGCATATGTTAGGTAGTTTAGCAAGTCATCTCTATTTAAACAGCAGGACTCCCTAAAGTATCAAAAAATTCTCAGCCTTGTGTGTTGCCCTGAGTGAAAGGAACACCCACGTTAATTACTTGTTTGCTTTTCTGTGCGTACTAGAGTCGGTAGTGCTGGAATTCATCCGCAGCAATTAGCTGCCGTAAGTTCTTCTTGTGGCCTTCCTTCACCCTGACTCTCTGTTTTTATAACACATGCAACAAGAACACATAAGAGAAAGGAATTGACAGGGCACTCTCAGGCAAGAGAGTTTAAAATGTTTTCATCTGGGAACTTACTCATTCTGTCGCTTTGGGAAAGAGAGTTAAAAGTTGTTTGAAGGGGGATAGGGAGGAATTTAAGTGACTGCACCTTAAGAATTCTTCATTTGAAAGAAGTAAACTGGAACGTCAGGAAAGACAAGTTGTGGATGCGTGTGGAATTGGTTTGGGGTACATTCTTCTCCATTTCCTTCCCAGGTATGAAAGATTTGGAGAGAAAGCAAGCCAAACGTGCATGAAGCTCAGGATAATTTAGGGATATTTTTACAGTGTGTTACTTTGAGGAAATCATGTCTTTTTTTGTGTGAAGTAATTAGGACGTTTTCCTGAGTCCTGGGTAAATACTGCTGCTTCTTTGTTCGCTTCCCGGCTACTGTCCGTCACGCGTATTAAGTTTGAGTAAAGCTGTGCTCTTCAAAGAGATTTACTGCTGCCTCTGTTGGCTTAGCTGAGTCTCGCTGATGCAGTACTAAGAAGGTTAGCTTATTTGTGACAAAACTTTCACTCAAAAGTACCTACAGTGAAGCTGTGTAATCACAGCAGCTAAACTTGTTGAATTCAGTATTTATTGTCTTTTGTGCTGGAAATCACGGCTGCAAGTGACTTGTAGAAAGGCTTAAACGTGAACTGTAATCTCACTGTTCGTTGTACTGGACTCTGTGCTGGGGCTGCGGGTGTTTTCTTGAGCTGACTCTGGTGAATACATTACCTCTATTCATGGTACTTCACAGGCTGCTTCTAGTAGACGTGGCTCTCAGTTGGCACGTCAGCTAGGACTTGGATTGCATCAAACTTCTCTGAAACCCTTCCGAGTTTTCTAAGGGAGCGTTTGAAATGTTTAGTCACAAACGACTCAACCGTATTAATCTTTTTCTCTTGTTCTCACAGCATATTTGAAGGAGGAAGATGCCGAT
Source organism: Psophia crepitans (assembly GCA_013399095.1). Classification (NCBI taxonomy): domain Eukaryota; kingdom Metazoa; phylum Chordata; class Aves; order Gruiformes; family Psophiidae; genus Psophia; species Psophia crepitans. The sequence goes on from VWZZ01001906.1 coordinate 59,930, forward strand.
TGTCAGAAGCGTGAGCAGAGCTGTCAGCCAGCTGCTGCAGAGCTCTGGTTGTGGATGTGGGATTTCCGTGGTGCCCGTTCGATGCATTGGAGTCTCACCCCGCCAGGTGGCCTCCGACGCCAGCTTTCACTCGGTTTCTTTTTCCGAGTCTGATCATCCACGGGTGCTAATTACAGGTCAGCATTCCCGTCATAGCTGTATTCCTGCTCCAGCTTCTCAGTTGAGTCCCCCATTCCTCTCCTCCCTCCCTGGTGAGTGGAGTGCTGGAGGCAAAAATACTCAAAATGTGCTGGAGTTGTGATGATGGTGATAGGATCAGAGTCCCATGTGAAGATCCCTACTATTTTCATTCCAGAAATCTACTCAAACCAGTTCATAGGGTTTTCCCTAAGAACAATATGGAAGCTTTTTGATTTTGCTGAGAAAAATAGTACTAATTTCTGTTGTGATTCATGTAATAATGGGTTCCTCTGATTTTTGTCTCTTGTGTGTTGACTTTTAGGTGGTCTTGGCCAGCTTGGAGTGGGACTTGCTAAGCTTCTGAGGTATGCCATGATTCTTTGACTTGCTACTGGTGAGGTAGTCAAGCTTTAGCCATAACTTTTAGAAACAACAATTTTCAGGAAAGTTTGTTTTAAAAGAACCCTAGTGACGACCGCAGATTCTTTTTCTGCCTGTTAGTTTTGTAAACACATTTTCACCATCTTTTTTTTTTTCTTTCTCGTGCTTGGTTTAGGTTCACTGATGTACGTTCTGTGTGTACATTGGTCACAATTCCCAAAATAACATAATTTGGTTAAGAGACTAGCCGCTGAGCAGTTTGCTTCTAGTTAAATGGAAGTATTCAGAATCTGAATCCTCAGAGGATGGTCAGTTTTCTCTTTTTTGGTCTAGCCAAATAAGGCTGGATTTGAGTGCTCAATAGAGAGGCAAAGGCTGTGATTTTATGCACCTACTACAAAAAAGAAAAGTGCAAACATCCACTTGAAAAAAATGCATAGTCCTTTGCTAATGACCCAGCTATTGGGCTTTGCAACTGCTTTTATCTCTCTGAGAATTTCAGTTAAGTAACTTCAGGAATAAGGGGCGCTATTTACTAAAGTGCAAGCAAAAACAAAGATTAGGATACAAGATCTTCAAGTTTTTATCATTTGGTGAAAGATGAACTGATGCAGCGAAAGGAGTAAATTGAAAATAGATTTCTCCTGGCTCTTTCTGTTCCCCCTGCCTCACAAACACAGTTACCTTATTTTTTCATGGTACATTTTCAAGAAATGTGAAATGCTCTGAGAGCTGGTCCATATCGCTGTCCATATCCACACCTGCTCTGCTCCCAGAGTATCATTTGCATCTAGACAGTGACTGTTGCAGAGGATTTGGGCTATGACCAAAAGTGAGCAAGCTCCCTGCATTCAGCACCGTGGTGCAGTTTGAATGCTTTCTACCATTTCTATGGTATATTTAAAAATCATCCAAATAATGGAAGGGCTGGAATGTGTTCCAGTGCCATCGGACTCGCTCTCTGCGATAGCCTTGTGTTGATTAGGAAAGCACAAGGCGGAGGTTACTCGGTTTTATTTACTTTGTTGATATCAAAGTAGCTGCAGTTATAGCAAGCCCAGTGGCTGTTTGCTATCTGCAAGGGAGCAGATTGTCTCTGGGTAAAATTTTCAGCAAGAAGAGGGTAGGAAGGTATTCTCCAGATATTTTTGTTTTCTGAAAGATTTCTCTGTCCTTATGCAGCTTTCCACTGCTATGAGAAGTAGATTACTCATTTTCTAAGATGTTATATTGACATTTTTAGAGTGTGGTTTGTTTGGTCTTTGAGTGCAACAGCTGATTTCATTGTGGAAATTATTGTTCTTCTCATATTGCTCCTGCAAAACAAAATAGCAGCATAGCAACCCATAAACTATCTCAAAGACTGTGGACTCACTGTACCGTGTGGGTGTTTTTACACAGGAAACGCTTTGGAAAGAGCAACGTGATCTTGTCTGACATTAGGAAGCCTGCGGATAATGTGTTTTATAGTGGTAAGTGACTAGGGAAGCACATGGAAAAAAATAAATCTGTACCTCTGATGTTGGTAGACTAATTACCAAAGTCTAAACCACAAGTGGATTAAACTGAAGAAGTTGCTGTTCAAAACTTCTGGATAATGCCTTCCTGCTTTGAAATCCTGCCAAGCCATTGATTTCTTCTGTTGATTTATTCCTTTTTTCTAAATATTTTTCTTTGTATTTTTTCACCGTTGCTTTGCCACTTTGTTGATCAGAATAATTACTTGAGTCAAGTTGAGCTTGGCCGTTGTGCTCCTGCTGTAAAGAGAGATGCGTTTATTCTTTTGGAGGGAACAAGTTGGAAATGAAATTTGTGCTTTTGTTATTCCACGCTTGGGCAGTTTTTATGATAAGATGGATGTGGAGTAGGTTTTTTGGATTCTTTTCATTAGAAACTTGCATAAGCTTTTCTTTGTCATTACTGTTTAATGATGTCTTTAGATATTTGAAAAGTGTACACTAACGTGTTCCCTGTTTTCATGCTGTTGACTGGATTAAAAAAAAAAAGACTTCTTGCATCAGGCTGTTGTTGAGGTAAAGGTAGCAGTTTCCTTGCTTATTTATCCTGCTTATTTACTAATTTATTGATCACTGCTGTTAGGTGTGCATTCTGCGCAGTCAAATCCTGAGCAGAGGTATGGTCAAGAAGCAGCAATTTGAGTTTCATGTAGAACATTTCTTTACATCCATTCTTTTTGTTACTCAATTTCCTACTGGTTCCATTTCTTCTAGGTCCTTTTATCTACGCAGATATCTTGGACTACAAGAATTTACGTGAGATAGTGGTGAATAATCGGATAACTTGGCTGTTCCACTATAGCGCTTTGCTCAGTGCTGTTGGAGAAGCAAATGTCCCTTTGGCCAGAGCTGTAAATATTACCGGTATGTGACAAGGGTTTCAAGTTCATGACTCCTACAGAGGCTTGAGGAAGTACAGTGTATGTTCTGATAAATCCTGTTGGTTGTTCCAGGTTTACACAACGTTCTGGATATTGCAGCTGAGCATAATTTGAGACTCTTTGTTCCAAGCACTATTGGAGCCTTTGGTCCCACCTCTCCTCGAGATCCAACTCCTGATATCTGCGTTCAGAGACCAAGGACAATCTATGGAGTCTCCAAGGTTCACGCCGAGCTCATGGGAGAAGTGAGAATTTTTAAATTTTATTTATTTCATGGAAGTTCTGGAAGAGCTTCATTGGTCTTGGAAGATTTCTCATGGCAGTATTGGTTTTTCCCCCCCATTCTTTCCTTCCTTCAGGCTTTAGTACTCAGTAGTAGTCTGAAACAGCTCTTAAGGACAAATATCTTTTGAGTTTTGTTGGAAAAAGTACAAAGAATTGGAAGCTAGCAAATATCTAACTTTCAGTGTCATTTCTTTCCCTGGTTCTTTTGACTTTGGTCTCTCTGCCTCATCTGCCAATATAAATGGTGTTGCATAAATGACAGTGCACAAAGTCTTGCGAAAGCGTGCTAGACGATGACGACTTCTGAAAAAAACCAACCCTCTCATAAAACACCCAAAAGCCTCTAAAGTCAAAGCGTTTACATGGGTCTGTACATGCACAACTTCTCTTTTGGCTTTGTCATTTTTAACAAGCGTAACGTTGTTAAAGCTGGTATTTTTACATACGGTTTCCTCACACTTCAAATTTATGAAGGACAGTGGCAGTTCTGAAGGCTCTGTTAACCTGAAATGTCTCACAAACTTTGGAATTGTCAGTTCCTGAACACTAGATCGAGACCCTACATTAGAAGCCAATCACTATCTGTTGGTGTGGATGAAAACTAGAAACGGTCAAGCAGGGAGATCAACTCCTTGTCGGGGAATGGAGACTGTTCAGTGGTTCCTTTTCTTTCATAGAATCACAGCATGGTTTGGGTTGGAAGGGACCTCAAAGCCCATCTAGTTCCATCCCTCTGCCATGGGCAGAGACACCCTCCACTAGGGTTGTCCAAAGCCCCATCCAACCTGGCCTTGAACACTGCCAGGGATGGGGCCTCTGCAGCTTCTCTGGGCAACCTGTTCCAGTGCTTCATCCTGTCATGGGGTGGTCACAGAAGGAACATTCACCCTGAGGCAGATTTTTCCCGATCGATGAGTTGTATGGCTTAGTCCCGATGTGTAAAGCTAAGCTTCTCTCCTCCTCCATAGTACTACCATTACCGATACGGCCTAGACTTCCGCTGCCTGAGGTACCCAGGAATTATATCCGCTGACTCTCAGCCTGGTGGGGGAACAACCGGTGAGTGGCTTGTGTGCATTTCTCAGTATTGTGGGCAAGAACAGCAAAAACATAAGCCAATACATTGTTAATGTGTTTGCAGAAATTTAATCTGTGTAGAGCATCAGTGTAGAGATAGCTATTTCAGTGCTATTTCAACTCCAACCTAGGGCATAATTTCATAGCCTTTGCATTCAAACAGTATCTGAGTGATTTTTGGATACATTACACTCATGGAGACCGTTTCTTTTGAAAACACTTCAACTTCTGCTGTTTTGCTGCAGTGTGGAAATGCTGGAGTAGCATTGGGGTACTTTGGGATGACAGGATTTTAGACAGGAGACTCTGGGGGTGGTCTGAGGATCGTTGACCATCAGGAAATGAACAACAGATTGAGGCAGATGAATACACACACCCACTGTTCTTTCCTACAGATTATGCTGTCCAGATTTTCCATGATGCCATAAAGACCGGCAAATTTCAATGCAACCTAAAACCAGACACTCGCCTCCCTATGATGTATATTGATGACTGTCTGAAAGCGACTCTGGAGGTCATGGAGGCCCCCGCAGAGGCACTGAGCATGCGGACATACAACATCAGTGCCATGAGCTTCACTCCTGAAGAGCTGGCACAAGAGGTGCAGAAGCATGTTCCTGAACTCCAAGTGACCTACAATGTGGATGAAGTCAGGCAGGCCATAGGTTAGTATCAGCTTTTTCAGCAGTGGGTAAGAAAAAACATTAGGATCGCTATACATTAGGGACAAAACAAAGTTTATTTTCTTTTCAGGCACTTGCGAATTGCTTCTGTACAGTTTAAGACTGTTTGAAATTCAGCTTTAGTAGTTCAAATGGCCAGTGATGATACATCTTAAAGAATTTTTTCATCAATCTTGAATGTATCAGCAATAGCGTGGCCAGCAGGAGCAGGGAGGTGATCGTCCCCCTGTACTCAGGCCTGGTGAGGCCGCACCTCGAGTGCTGGGTTCGGTTTTGGGCCCCTCACCACAAGAAAGACATCGAGGCCCTGGAGCGTGTCCAGAGAAGGGCACCAGAACTGGTGAAGGGGCTGGAGCACAGGTCTGATGAGGAGCGGCTGAAGGAACTGGGGTTGTTTAGTCTGGAGAAGAGGAGTCTGAGGGGAGACCTGATCGCTCTCTACAACTACCTGAAAGGAGGTTGTAGTGAGGTGGGGTTGGTGTCTTCTCCCAGGTAACAAGTGATAGGACAAGAGGAAACAGCCTCAAATTGCTCCAGGGGAGGTTTAGGTTGGATATTAGGAAAAATTTCTTCACCCAAAGAGTGATCAGGCATGTGAACAGGCTGCCCAGGGAGGTGGTGGAGTCACTGCCCCTGGAGGTGTTCAAAAAGTGTGTAAACATGGCACTTTGGGCCATGGTTTAGTAGACATAGTGATGTTGGGTTGATGGTTGGAGTCGATGATCTTAGAGGTCTTTTCCAGCCTTAAACATTCTATGATTCTGTGATTCTTAAACCTCATGCTCGTTGTTTCTTCTTTCTTTTCACTGCAGCTGACAGTTGGCCAATGAACTTTGACGACAGGAATGCCCGGAGAGATTGGGGTTGGAAACATGATTATGATCTCCCTGAGTTGGTGACTACGATGTTTAGCTTCCTTGGGTCAGACTCCAGGATTGCTCAAGCTAACTGAAATGCTTTGTAAGATGTTTCCAGATTTCCACAGAGGACCAGGAAGAAATGGCTAAATTAGTTTATAATTTTTCTGAGTCTTAGAGCATGTCAATTATTAATTTTTGTAAGTAGCAATAGAGTTGGGCAGAAACATACTGTAGCTGGAATGTACTGTTAGATAAACAACATCATTTGGTACTGTCTCCGAGCACAGCACCGATGACAAACACAGAATTCTTGAATTTAAGCAGCTAGAAGACAAAAAAAAAAAAAAGCACTTACTCCTGGCTGATGACTCTCCAATCATTCCTGCTGCCTGCCTCTTTGGCAAACAACGTGGGACAATATTGTCAAACCTGGTGTTTTGGGCGTATCCCGCCAGCGATAGGTTTTTCGTATTCCTGGTGGAGGACGTTGGATCATAGTAAGATATGATCCTTTCTGCTCTTTGCTTCAAAAGAGAGATCAGGAGAGCTACTTCATGTTTCCAAATTGCAGGGGTCGTTGCAATTCTAGTTTGAAACCAAACTTTGGTCAATAGTTCCTATTTATGTATATATATAGTGCTGTATAAAAATACACTTTTTCTATACGTGGGACGTACAAAGTAGCGTTATTCTTATAATGCTTATAAATGTGAATAGGGCTTGAATTCTCGTTACGCTTTAACAAACCAGGGTTTACAAGCTCAGCTTTGTCCTGTTCTTTGAAAGTGCTGCTGCAGTCAGTTTAACCTTGGAGGCAGATCTGAAATCCAAAGAGCTGTTACGTGTAGGTGTATCTGGGGTGTATTTCAAGGAGGCAATGCCCAGGTATGGGTTTCTTGTTAATTAGCACTACTTTTGGCTATCCCAGTTGTTTGCTCTACTAGCAGGATGGCATACTGCCTGGAGCAAGTTTTAAAGGTGGGCTGGTGATGGAGCCTTACGGTAGAGTGAGGTGAGCCTTTGCAATCTGTTCACGGTCACTGCATTATCTGCGTGCCCTGTAAGTGTGTTTGTAGGTGCTATTTATGTGTAACCATTGTACCTTTTTATTCTTTAGAGAGGGATCCAGAAGCTGAAACCATCTTCTAGCTACAGTTCAGGGCTGTCCTGCTCGTTGAGTTTCGTGGGCGGGAGGTTCTGGGATCAACGAGGGAGTCTTGGTAGATGCATGCAAGGAAGGTATGTCTACTCAAAAGCTACTTAGGAGACTTTGAGAAATGACAAGCTGGAGAGACAGGAAAGCCATTTTAGGTAAAATACCAGTTTCCATGGATGTGAATCTGAGCCATCGGCTACTACAGCTATAGCGTGCCTTAAGAAACGGCGTCTGGGAACTTAGGATTTTTATTTTTTTTTCAAAGAAAAAAAATTTTCCATTTTCAAAATGACTGGAAATTCCCTATATGAAGCTCTCCATCTTTTTTTTTTTGTCTTGCATACTCCAATAGCATGTTCAAGTTTGGGGTTTCTTTGCCTACAGCTAGTTTGCTGTGTTTTCTGTGCCAATGCTTTGGCAGCTGCGAGTCTGTTACGCTCTCTGTAACCCTGCGGTGTTTCCTCAGTAACTGGTGTGACCAGGTTTCTGTCTCTGTGAAGGAGGCTGCCTGCTGCAGGGAATATGTTTTCTCATGGAAGTAACCTTCAGATGAAGACTCTGTGGTGAAACCCAGTTATTTTAAACATTTTGTTAAACTTGTATCTCTTAGGTTTTTTGTATGTATCCTACTGTTTCGTCTGTTAGCAAAGTATGCGTTTCCCAGGGATTTAAGATCAAAAACCTTTAAGGTTGTGGCCTGTTGCTGAAACATTAAGTTTTTATATTGTTTATGCTTCTGAAAAGACAAGTTTTTAAACTTTGGCCGCTGTTGTAACTATTATTGTTCAAGTGTAATACTTGGCCCAATGGGCCAGCAAAGTTGGCCCTCCATTCATACCCTGCAAGGAGAGGCTGGGCCGGGTTTTATCCTCTGTCCTGCCAAGCCAGGATTATCTCCTAGTAAACTGTTACGCTGAGCCATCAGGGCTTAAATATGAGCTGAAGTGTCTTGTCCATTCCAGACTCTCGTAATTCAGTCCCTGAGGAGACTCCTCATTGCCTCTGTTCTGCGAGATGTGTGAAATAAAGAGTTGTTGATGGGTCTCACTCCATTTCTTTATCAAAGTCATGGGCTCTGCTCCCCTCCCCGTTGTTCAGAGCTCCAGTTAACACTAATGAGAGTGAAGAGCAGGAACGCTGGTTCTTCTGAAACACACTGTCCGTGGCTGCGACGTTGCACAAAAGCTTTGGATAAGGCGTTGCAGCGAAGGTGAAATTCGAACCTGTGGCATTTTGAACGAAAGTGTCTTATTTTTTTTTTTCCTTGCCAGAAGTTGCTGACTTCATTCAGAAGCAGCTGTTTAAGAAACTTTTACTTGCAAAATCTGAACAGAGAGTTGTTTGGAGGTAGCAAGGTGGTGATAGGGAATGTGATTAGAGACAGCTACATGGTTCGAGTCCTGTTTGAAATTCTGGTTTTCAGCCTGTGACCAATGATGCACGTGTTGGTGGGGTTTTTTTTCCTGTATCTTCCCTGTTAACTTCTGTTCTAACTATGTTAACGGTATTTGCTGTATTAAACCGACATGATGTGGTACAAAATGTACAACTTTTGCTCCTGGTTTGAAGTTTGACTTCAGGGCGGAGGCTTCTCTCGTGACATTTGAGCATTGTAGCTGTTAAATTACCTATTCAGGAGACAATTAAAAAAAAAAAAAAGGATATTTTTTCAAATATCATAAGTTGTAGATGATGCCTACTTTAATAAAATCCTATGCAGAAGTATCCTTGTTTTGTCATCCTTGTTTAGAGCGTGTAAGAGCAGCGGTGAAGGTTAGCGCTGAAGCCTTTTCAGCCGCAGAAGCGATGTATGATTGGAGGCGCCGGGAAGGATACGGCCCCCCCCCAGCCTGCGCAGTGACTCCCAGCCATCTGTATGTACGCGTAACTTCCTGCTGACCCTTCCCGCTGCTCTGCGTAGCAGGCGGTGGCTCGCAGGCGGACACAGCGTGGTCACCCTTTAATCTTCAGCGAGCCACCCGGAAGGTCTACAGGCTGTGCTGGTGGGTGGCAGCCGTCCAAAAAGTGCTGGGTTTCAAACGTTCCTCTGTCACGTCTAGATTTCTCAGCCCTTTCTCATGTTGAGGAGCCAACTGGTCTGTCTTCGGCCATGTTTCCGTCTCTCTTTACATCCGTGCAGCTTTGAAATGAGGAGAAAAGAGCAGTGGTGTTCTGAGGGAGGAGCTTTCACAAAACACACACCAAGAGTTTACGGCTGTAGGGTCCTCGTTCCCGCTTCTTGTGCAGGTCTTCAGCTGTTGCACAACCGGTGGTGTTGGTTATTGGGAGAAGTTTGTGCAGACGTGAGGGAGAATGAGTGTGCTCCTCCTAACTTACCCTGGACCCACCCTGCCTCGTTAGTTGATGAATAAACACTCCCTTCAAGTTAAACAAGGCCTTTCCCTCCTCCTACGCCTCAACTTTCTAATGATGGGAACTTCTTGTGGAGGAAGCATTCTGCTTGACCACGATCTAATGACTAATGCAGCCATTGTGTTTCTCGCAGAACGGGTGAGGGTGTCACAGCACTGGCCTCTATCCAGCTACTTTGCTTTGATAATTGGTTTGACTCGTTTACACATGCTCAGTCTGGCCTCTGTAAGCTCTGGAGGTGAAGGTCCTTCATCCAAAGCTGAAGGAGAGGATTGTCATCACCCTTCAGGTCCTCCATGCCCTGTGGAAACAACTGTTCTGTTTTTCTCCTTTTCCATCCACCCACCTGTCAAATGTTCAAGAACATTTGACCCTGTAATCATAACCATGCAGCAAAACCAAACACCTCCTAACCTTCTAGCTTTTAATGCTCAGATTTACTTCTCCTCCTTGCTGGTTTGCCTTGGAGTCAGCGATTGGCTTTGCTGTCCTCACTTTGCTTTTCCCATGTAAGATGGGATGCAGGGAGCCGAGGCTGATACCGTGGTTATTGCTAGGCATACGCTAAACGGCTTTAAAGGACGGACTGTGCTCCTGCTCGAGGTGTGGGTGCTGATGGAGCAGTCCTGTTCAGCTCTCCCCAGGTTTTGACGTCGGTACTGAGCTGCGTGCCTCTGTGGCAACGTGCTATTAATACCCCGACTGCTGGATTTGAAACAGGACCCGGGGAAAGGGTCTTCTTGTCATGCTGAAAGTCACCGCCCGAGGCTGGGATAGAAATGCAAATCCTGGCCGGGTCCTGTTGCAAGGATTAATTCCTCAGATGTTAAACTTAATTCCTTTGTTTCAGCCCCTGCAGACGCAGCTGCTTTCTGCTCTCTGCTGCTTAAGACATCCGAGAGAGGGGCAGAAGAGGAGGAGCCTTCTTCCTCCAGCAGAACATGGCGAGGGCTGCGGGTGATTCACCTCCGTGCTTTTGGAAAACCCCTTCTTTTGCTCCTCAGGATGATGCCAGGCTCTAACCTACTGTTTGTCTGGAGCTCTGCGTGCCTCCAGGGAGGAGAAGCCAAGCCTGGGGAGGGGGAGAGAGGAGAGCACCAGGGTTAGCCAAAGGGCAGGAGCGTGTCTCGGGGGCTGGGACGCCCGGCTCATGACACCCCACGATTCGGGCAGGGCTGGGGGCTTTCCTGACACCCCCGGGGCAGGTTACTTCTATTTTAGGCGAATGTTAGCTGGCGTTGTGAAATCTTTGCCCTTCTCCTGGAGGCTCTGGCCAGACGAGCGCTCTTCGGGTTATTTTTGGATCCATACCATAATTGTACATGATCCGAAATTCCCTGTGGGTCTGAGCGCCTGTGGCACCCTGGGGCTGAGGGGGCCACCCCTGAGGCTCCTGTGGCCCCCCCTGGGGCTGAGGAGGGGTGCAGGGGGTGCGGAGGGGTGGGCTCGCACGTACCCGCCGGGCAGCAGTGTCACGAGAAATAGGCTGTCGCTGTCCTTCCTGGGTGCTTCCTTTCTGTTGCGCTGGGAGGGAGGTGATGATGCCGACCTCTCCAAGCCAGGGACAGCTGCTGGAATACAGCCGGGTTTGTAAAGATGACAGTAACTCCGTACAGCAGCCGGGAGAGCTGTCGGGCACCACTGGCTGGCAGCAGAGATGGGGTTCAAAAGGCGTTTGTGCTGCAGCAGCGCCGGTGTGGATCTTAAATCTGGAGCAGGCGATGCTCAGGCTGAAAAGAAATTTGCTTCCTGTAGCTGATACTGCAATTTGGAGCAATTTAGGGTGTTTTCCTGCAAGCTGGCAGTGGTTATGTCTGTATTTTTGAGAAATCAAGCCAACAGTTTGATAAAATTGAATCATAGAATCATTAAGGTTGGAAGAGACCTCAAGGATCATCCAGTCCAACCGTCCCCCCACCACCTATTACCCACTAAACCATGTCCCTAAGTACCACATCCAACCTTTCCTTAAACACCCTCAGGGACGGTGACTCCACCACCTCCCTGGGCAACCCGTTCCAATGTCCGACCACCCTTTCAGAGAAGAAATTTCTCCTCATCTCCAACCTGAACCTCCCCTGGCGCAACTTGCAGCCATTCCCCCTTGTCCTGTCACTGGTTATCTGCGAGAAGAGGCCGACCCCCAGCTCACCACACCTTCCTTTCAGGTAGTTGTAGAGGGCAATAAGGTCTGCCCTGAGCCTCCTCTTCTCCAGACTAAACAGTCCCAGTTCCCTCAGCTGCTCCAGTTCAGCACTGAACTCACTCATTGTCCACTACACTCATCATCCATCCTGACCCAGGGGTTGCTTCCATGTGTTTCCTGTCTTCCAGCAGATGTATTTACCACAGTCCTTTGAGGAGCAAACTGAAGCTCATGAGAAGGTGCGGTGCACAGGTTAGCGTTCAGCTTTGAGGGGATTTCACCTTCTTGCCAAAAAAGTATAAATGGCTGAGTGCCATCTACAGCCTGTGCTGCCCTCTCCCCCTCTCTCAGACGGGTCCCCACAGCACAGAAGATATAAAGAGCAGGATAATATTCCTTCAGACCTCAAGTAGAGCTCTGATCTCCTGCGAAGCCAAGTCCTACAAACTATTGGATATTTCTATTCTGTTTCCCCCCCCCCCACCCCATAAAATGTGGTGCCACCTCGTTTATCTCTCATCCTTCCAACGGAGGTGTGAGATTCTCCAGCCCATCTGAGGGCCCACCAAGATCTTCCTGGGAGTTGCTCCAGGCACTCCCTGCTAAATGTTTTTTCTAGCTCAAAATCCCAACCTTAAAAATAATGGAAAAGTGCTGGTTTCGATGACATTTGTTGTGGAAAATCTATAGCTCTCCTATAAATGACATTTTTTTGAGTGAAATCAGAAACATCCTGTATAGAAGTAGCACAGGATGTTCAGTTTTATTTTTCCAGAGAGGCTTTTTATCTTGAAATGTGTTTCACCTCAGAAGATTTCGGGCGGTGAGAAATTCTACTCCTTTCCTAATCCAGAAGGCATTTCCCCAGCACAGAAACGCTAATTTCTCTAGCTGCCACGTCTTCCCAGGCTGCTTGGGCAGACCTCGTCTGAGCACCAGGAAAAGCAGAAACCTCTGCTTGATGACAATGCTTGGAGGTCGTCTTATTTCTTTGTATCATTGTAGGCACTTTGGTCTTTAAACAGAGTGATCCCCAGGCTGCTCTGCAGACATAGGCTGCAAAGATCGTTCTGGCCCTAGATATTTAGTCTTACTGTATGACGAAAGGTGGATATGGAGACGTGGAAGAGTAAAGAAAACTGGGCTTGGAGCCATGGTTGGAGGCAGATAGACCTGGATGGTTTGAAGACATCTCTCTACATCTCCTCAGCTCTGCTGAAGGTTTATGTAAAGCTGAATGGAAAACAGCTGCAGGAGGGTTTTTTCTTAGCACGGATATAAACTCAGGTTCCTCACCAAAGCTTTCCCAGGGGAGCAAATGAGACCCTTCCCGTGAGTTAGCTCCCAGTCTGTGCACTGGTTGTGGACGTCCTTGGATCCATGTCTTTGGATGACACCATCTGCCACTGTCCTGAGGAGGAAAGCCAATGAGGTTCTGAATGCCTGCAGGTTGCGAGCGAGGTTTGGGGCACGAAGGGGATTTGGGGCTGGGAGTGAACAGCACAGTTTTACCCACCAGCTGATGGCATCATTGACCAGCTGATGCCTCTTCTCATTACGTTGCCCGCCAACCCCATCACTGGGAATAGGTCAGGACTTAGCCCAGAGCAAGAACCTCGGCCTCACCTCAAGTACTGAGTGCAGTTTTGGGTGCCACAGCACAAAAAGGGCATAAAACTACTGGAGAGTGTTCCGAGGAGGGCAAGGTGGTGAAGGGTCTAGAGGGGAAGGCGTGTGAGGAGAGGCTGAAGGCCCTGGGCTTGTTCAGCCTGGAGAAGAGGAGGCTGAGGGCAGAGCTCATGG
>VWZZ01001909.1:7295-24196 GCA_013399095.1 Psophia crepitans
AGCTCACCACATCTTCCTTTCAGGTAGTTGTAGAAGGCAATGAGGTCTCCCCTGAGCCTCCTCTTCTCCAGACTAAACAGTCCCAGTTCCTTCAGCCGCTCCTCATATGACTTGTGCTCCAGCCCCTTCACCAGTTTCATTGCCCTTCTCTGGACACGCTCCAGGGCTTCGATGTCTTTCTTGTGGTGAGGGGCCCAAAACTGGACACAGTACTCGAGGTGTGGCCTCACCAGGGCTGAGTACAGGAGGACGATCACCTCCCTGCTCCTGCTGGCTACACTATTCCTGATACAGGCCAGGATGCCATTGGCCTTCTTGGCCACCTGGGCACACTGCCGGCTCATGTCCAGGTGAGCATCAATCAACACCCCCAGGTCCTTTTCCTCCAGGCAGCTTTCCACCTTTACTGAGATCACCTTTACATGTGAAGACCATTGCTGCTCACAAGAGACCTGTATCTCTAAAGCAGAATATTCTGGAGGACTTCATTATTTTAAAATAGATGTCAATTATAGCTACTAAGGAAACAATAATACATTTTGATTTTGATATTTACTAGTTAACAGGTGGGGGGGGACGGTTGAACTGGATGATCCTTGAGGTCTCTTCCAACCTTAATGATTCCTATTCCTATTCCTATTCCTATTCCTATTCCTATTCCTATTCCTATTCCTAATGCTTTTCCATAGTGCCATTAGGCGATTTACCTTTTTGTATGCAAGGAAACACTCATGTGTCTTTCACCACTAGATATGATGAAGTACCTACATGTAATTTAGAAACACAAAATATAGCTTGAAGCCAAAAATCTGGCAAAAACAACTGAAGAACAATGAGATTCCTGATGTTTCAAATTTACGCAATTACAGTCTTTTTAGGACTATAATCTCACAAGGTGGAAATCACGTACAGTATGTACCTATTTCTAAATTGCATTTCTTGGTATATGGTATTTTGTACTTATTATGATCTTGGCTTCAATAAGTTATATTGAATATATATATCCTCCTGTCTCCCACAGAGAATTCTTACAAAAGTTTTGCTGTATCTGATTACATTTTATTCTGCTAGTAAGAGACATAGGATTTTAATTGTTTAAGAAAGTCTTAGACAGGAAATCAAACTTTTGGATGATTATTCAACTAATATGGAAAATCAGTTGAAGGAAAATCTTCTGCGGCTGCACAATCCTCTCTCATATTACAAAAAATAAACTGTATGTTTTCCTTTTTAATAGGAAATGTGAAAAACTGCAAAAAATATGGAATAGAAAATTTTTGTGTGTCATCTGTACCTAAAGAATGAAGCGTACATAGTTGCAGAGACTGAACACACACTTTATTGCATTACATTCTGTTTAGATCCTTAATGCAGAAAGTACCTCAGATACATGCAGTATATAGTACCCACTAGAGCAGACATTTCATAATGCTTTCTAATCTAACAAGAATAAAGAAGTTTTATTATTGCACAATTAATTCAGATAAATATTTAGCAGACAAAACGTTAGTAAAGTGAAATAAAATTTGTACAAATGTATTGTAAATTTCTATCTATACATATATGTATGTTATATATATAAGGAGAGATTAGGTATACATGTATATCTAGTTATTCTTCAATACACACAGAGATGGAGAAAAAAAACCATTTAAATTATATAGATATGTTATTTCTAGCTATCTTAATTATGACCCTTTAGGGCTTGATTAAATTAGAAAAAAGAGTGGAAGAGAAATCCATTGACATGTTGTCATTGAGATGTAACTGCAAATTTTTCCTTAGTGCAGTTGAATGTCTCTGATTCACTTAGGGTCTCTTTTTTAGTAAACTATGTTTGGCCCTTCATGAACAGTCTCAGCTACAGAATAATTGGATTAATGAAGTCTGAAGGTTGAAAGTCTAAACAAGGGACTATAGGGTACCTAGGAAACATTTATTATTATTATTATTATTTCTCTTTTTTTTTTTTTAATAATCAGATCTTAGTGATTAAAATTTCCCTTGTTACCATGTGGTTTTCTCCTTCACTAGATTTTTTTTCTTCCGGAGTAAAGACCTTTGGAAGTCTTCAGTCCATTTTTACTTTAGAAACATATTTCTATACTTCTCCATTTGAAATTGGAAAGGTGAGCTGAGAATGCCAAGAAAAAATTGGAAAACTATTTTCTTTCTCTGCAGTAAAACGTGTAAAACATGTATGAGATTTTGGTCAGTTTGTACCTCGTTAGATTCAAAAGCTACATATATGGTATTCTGATATTCTGAGTTTCCTGTCAGCACTACTTTAGAGAAAGAAAAGATCTTTTTGATCTTTACTTCCCTTACAGCTCTGCCTCACTAAATAATACTGCTTGAGCACATTTACAAAATCAGAAGTTAATACTTATACTGACTAAATTTACTTAAATTGACTAACACCCCCACTGGTGTTATTGCTGTTGTTTCTGATACTTCACAGGCCCTCCAGTTTTCTATGTGTCTCTCCCGTAACGGTCCTCACTGAGCCTACAATAACAGGACTGGAACTGGTTGAGGTATCTACCTATTATCATTGACAAAAAGACAACAAAATTAATATCAATGCAAAAACACTTGCCAGGGTCAGAGTTAGGTGAATATTGTCCTGTATATGATTTTCCTAGATGGCTGTTTTACATTTTGATGTCTGTCTCTGTAGTGAAAAATGATCAAAGATACTTTTGTTGTTTTCCCAGATGCTGAGAACATACATATTGTTCATCCATTTACACCACATTTCAAACATTTGAGTTTTACTGAACAATTTTGCACTTAAATCATTAACTGTGCAAGTGAATCTTTAAGTAAAGCTTTTTCTGTTGAAAGTCGTATTATTTGACTAAACTGAACTTTAGCCCACAGATTATCATATGATATTAAACCAAAACATTTTAGTACAGTGAGGCTAGGAATTTCGGGATGACAACTGTCTTTTAAAATACAAGATTATTGAAAACTAACTTTTTACAATAAATAGTTTTAAAAGGGAAAAAAAATCATTAGTTTTATTTTTTAAAATTTAGTTATTTTACCTTTTCAAAATACTTTTAGTTGTGTCCTGAAAAGAAAACTCCAGCTCTCAGGTAAATAAAAAAATGGAAGACATGTGTAAAGTAAATTTTGAATTTACAGTTTCTCTTATTCCCACATAAAATCATTGTCCATGTTGTGTTAATAATCTAACCGTAGTATATATCAAAGAGCCACAGTGTCCAATTAAATCACATGACTGAAAAAAAGACAAGTTTGGTTTAAAGAGTGTTGATGTAATCAAACAAACTTAAAAATCCCAATATTATAATGAAAAAAACCCCTGTTCATGTTACAGAGTGAAAATAACATTTCGATGAAATGTGTAGAGACAAAATTTAATAATTTTAAATATTATTTCATTTTAATTTTAATCCTGAAAGGAAGCACAGATTGTATTGCTAGCTATTTCATATACCTTTAGTTAATTTATTTATACAGCTACTGATTAAGCTAGTTAAGGAAGGCTTTTATCATTAACAAGGCTAATTTGTGTGGAAGATTTTTATGACAACACAGTGCTATAAATGAAGTAGCATTCTTCTCTCCCTGATGATTTACCTCTGAAACTTTGTATTCTTACTTTTCAGCAACATTACATTAAAAATACATAATACATTAAAAGCATTTTTAGTGACATTTTTTCTTGAATATATATATGGGTAAGGGGGAGAAAGAAGCAAGCTCCCAATTCACTAGGTAATATTATTGAACTAATTCCCTAAAATGTATTTGGCCACAAGAGTAATTTTTTTGTGTTGGATGAAATTCAGAAAAACTAATTTAATTCAGGTCTCAGAGAAAGTGTTTAGGTGCCCGTCCAAAGTTGTCTTTTAGATCTCTTCATATTGTGTTGAAAATCCATAATTTCTTTTTTCTTTTCTCTAACATCAAGCCTAGCTGAAATAATTGCTTTGTTCTTCTAGGTGAATTTTGGTATTTCAAATTACAGTCTTATGGAGAGCCAGAAAACACATGGAAAAAATGAGGACTCCTCAAGCTAACTAGCTTGTGAAGTGTTTAAAATAACTATTGATTTATTTTATTTTTTTTTTTAATTTTTCTTTTTAAATTCAGATCCTTTACTGACTGTTGTGGAGACATATCTACCTTCTTTAGTAACATGAAGATGGACCAATCACATGCTAAAACCAGATTTTTCTTGAGTCAGAATAGAAGTATTCTTGTTTCCTTGAGGACAGATATTTGACAATGCTGGTGGGAAAACATTACCTGATACACAGGTGAAACTGAAAAGACTCAGAGTTTACCAATATAGAAGAGAACACATTTTTTACATAAATATAGGTACCATGGATATGATATATTTCTATCATAAATATATAACATACATTAATCTAGAATTAAAAATACAGTTATATGAAGTTTTAGGATTTTATTTTTTCTTTATATTAGCAGGGATTTGTTTGTTTGATTTTGTTAGTGTGAGTCGTGGTTTAACCCAGCTGGCAGCTAAAACTACCACACAGCTGTTTGCTCACTCCTCCATACAGTGCGACCGGGGAGAGAATAAAAAAGGGGGGAAAAAACAAAACAAAACCCAACCAACCGAAAAACAGACCCACGGGTTGAGGTAAAGACAACTTAATAGGACAAAAAAAGGAAGATAATAAGAATGATAAAAGAATATACAAAATGAGTGATGAGCAGTGCTACTTCTCACCACCCAAAGCTGATGCTCAGGTAGCTCCCGAGCTGCCCTGTCACCCAGTCAAAACCAGTTATATATTGAGCATGATGTCATATGGTATGGAAAATCCCTTTGGCCAGTTTGGATCAGCTGTCCTGGCTGTGTCCCTCCCAGTTTCTTGGATGCCCCCTGGCTTCTCGTTGACCGTATGAGAAGCTGAAAAGTCCTTGACTGCTCCGCATCAACTGAAAACATCAGTGTGTTATCAATGTTATTCTCATCCTAAATCCCAAACACAGCACTATACCAGCTGCTAGGAAGACAATTAACTCTATTCCTACTGAAACAAAGACAGTGTGTTGAGTGTAAGAGCTCCTTGGGTCATTATATTGTTCTTCATTACCTGTACCTAGCCTCCCCTTGCCTCCCATTCATTGCCCACTTTTCTCCCTTCTGTGGCATATGCTGCTGACAGCCCAAAGAGTAGCTCAGAGCTGAGTGGGAAACACTCTCCATCTCCTTATAGCTCCAAGCTTCTTGCAGGCTGCAGACTTTTGGAGACTGTATTTGACATAGAATTTTATCTGGAGTCATTGTTTCCAGAGAAGCAGTTTATATTGAGGTCACCACAGCTACCTAAAAGAACCCTTGTAACAGGAGAAAAGCTTAAAAAGAAAACAGTAGGTTTACCCTCGTAACAGGATTAAGTTATTGATTACAGAATTGGAAGTGAAGTTACAAACTAAAAACCGTTAAGTGCAGAACAGGATAAGATGGGAACTAATCTTTCTTTCCTCATCTAGGATATATCTGCTTCATGCTTTGGCTGTCTCATGCTGTCATTTAAGAAAAGCCCTTGAGAAATTAATTTTTCCTTCAGTTTCTATCATGTGCTTTATCTCGTGCTTTTCTGGTTACTATTCAGTGTGATAAAAAGATTTTTCAGATGAGGTCTCAAGATTCATGTGACTCTCTAAGGTTGCTCCTTGCAGTGCAGCCATGCTTAACACTCTCCCAAACAACAGATGAATAGCGAGAAACCTTTCCCACAACTGGCTGAGGATAGTCTGAGTGTGATGGGAATCTGTTGGTTCATAGGACTGAAAAGTGCAGATTGTCCAGCTACGTTTCTTTCCCTTTGTCTCAGCAAGCCAAACTGCAGTTGTTAGTTTATGCCATAATACTCCATCAGTCATCCCTTAGAGAAAAACTCCCTTCCTTAATGTGCAGTCACCTTTTGGACTGATGCTGTTTTATGGACACCATGGAACACAATAATACAACAGGCCTATGGTCCCATGACTTTGATTTTAATTGCTAGTGTATAGAATAGACCAATATATTTCAGCAATAAATACCAGATATCTCTGTCACTCAGCAGTGTTGGAGCCAAATGAACGAGCTATGCCTGAAGTCTTCCCACCTTGATTTAGACACTACGTGGAGGTGACCTGTGTAAGAACTGAACTCCAATAGCTCCTTCAGCAGCAAACACACTGGGGTTACTGAGCACTTCACCAAAAGTGTGCCCAGCACCACTCTCCAGAGGCCTGCCAGCAGGGGAAGATTTTGCAGTGAACCATCACTATTGATGTTTCAACACACCACATGCACCTGCAGAAACACGCACGTCCCTATATATTATGTATGCACCCCCTAGAGTATGCCCTGACACTTGCAACCTGCTTCATTTCCAACTCAAGGTGGAGGGCTGGGAGGTGAGAAGCACAGAAATGTGGCGGGAGAGCGGGGACTGCCCCAGTTCCCCACCTCACTGACTGACGAACTGCTAGCAAAATCCTGGACTATTTCAAGCTCCTAGTTCCTTGCTTATCCCCCTTTCCACAAGCATGTTTGTTTTCCAAATAAGGGACAAACACACCATCCCAAACACATACTGAGAGACAAATATGTTTCCTCGCAGTATCTAGACCAGTCTGCAACATGTGGTCACCCCAAGTCTCAGGTGGGTAGGAGGCTGCTGGTTTAGGTAACTATCCAAGGTTTGGCTAACCAATCTTGACATTATTCCAATGTTAAAATAATTTGTATTTTTCACAGGGTATGAACTGGCCCCCTGAAAGGAACGTTAGCTTTCCTCAGTGAAACAGAGACCTTTCAAATGCTATCCAGCAGGACCAAGATATTAAATCTGAGCGGAACGACATAATTTTCATGTCAGAGAACTATCACATTTTTGCACTTGCTCCACTTCTCACAGGCTTTTTCACAGACTTTTAAACAATTTAATATATTCTTGTAACTTCTTGATATAAGGCTAAGCATTATAGCTTCACATTCACTTATGGTGAGACTTTCCCAGCTGTGTCTGAAAGTGACATTTTCAAATTAACTTCTTCATATTCATCAACAGCTATTTAGTTTTCTGAAAAGTGTCTTTTCCAAACCCAGTACTTCTCAAATTATTTCACCTGTTTCTTAGAACTATGAGAAAGCAAAGATATGATTAATTCTAAAAATCATAGATAGAAAGCTTCTAGCTAGCCATTCATATTTACAATCTTATTGAAATAATCTCACCCATACAGCATATTTAGCGAGATGTCAAAGCCCAAAAAGACTCTTCCTTTTGTTTTTTTTTTCATAAAAAATATCTCAGTAAGCAACCTTAGCTAGGAAAAAAAATGTGTGAAGTTACTTTGCTTTCTGTTCCCTGGGCTCGTGTTCAAATGAAACGGTAAAGTCCTCTGGGATTGTCATACAGGAAAAGTTTTCTGAGTTGATATACCAGAAACAATACCTTCAGAACAACAGAAGTTAGCTCTAGAAAGAAATATGTTACATCTTCCCTTTTCTATATAATTGTTTCTGAAAACATGTATATCAACATCTCAGAATATTACCTGAATAGCATGAATCATTTTAAGTAATATTTTATGAATATCAAAACAAAGATGAATTATTCTCTGGCCACCATTAGTCATATGCTGGCAAGCACCATAAAATGTTCTGCCAGTGAATGTCAGTATTAGTTTTCAAGCCTTCTGTTTTTTTCTGGTGTTGTGCTGCAGAATGTACAGTGTTTTGCTTGCTTTCTTTTTTTTTTTCTTTCTCCCCCCCCCCCCCCGCCCCGAGATTTAGACAATCAACAGATTTGTTTCCATTTGTTTCTGTAGCTAACATGCTAGAAGATCCATCAGTAAGTTACTTTTCTGACGTTGAAGCATAATTCCAGTGTAACCCTCTGAGAACTGTTTGTTCCTTACAAGTCTCCCTCTGGGTCAATCCACAAAGGAGACGGATAGTTATATCCTGCAAGCTGTAGTAGCTCATGCACTTAGCTTTGGAGCCTTAATTACCTCTACGGCAGTAGGAGACCAAAGTGGCAAAACGTACTCACCATCCACTAGGCTAGAAAAAGTGAAACAAAATGGTTTCTTCATGCATCAATTTCTCTCCATTCATCTATACATATATATTCCTACATTCAGAATAATCAGATGCTATTACATCAACTGCTCACTGTTTGCTGGATGGTTTCAGACCAGCACAACATTTACAATTACAGAACATCTTTGCAAATCTGTAAGTAATAGCCAAAGCAAAGAGGTCTTGCAGGCAGAATTTACACTACAAAATCCCACTGAATCCCACAGTAAGTATATACAAATATACATAAAAGGGGAAGTTTAGAAAGAAAAGTTCAGGTACACTTATAACTATAGATTTTCAGCAAAGGTAAAAACATTTATCAGTAATATTCAAGAGCTTAGTATTATTATTATTACTACCTTTTTTTTGTGAATAATTTTCTAGATGGTATATGATACATCTCTGCATAGAAAGGAAGTATATTTAAAGTCTTTTCAATGAAATTATTAATGCCAATTTACCATCAGATTACCATCATACATTAACACATCAAATACCTTTATACAATTTAAACAGAAGTTATGTGTTTGTTACTTACCTAGCTGAGTCTCCTGAATTGTTAGCTTACTCTCCAAGGGATGTAAAAGCTTTGGTGGTTTATCTGTTAGTGGTGCTGGAAAAGAAAGAAATTCACATATAAAGTTTTCTGATTGTTATTGGGTAAAATAAGACTTGATGTTACTGTTTCCAGATTGCTTTGGGTTTTCTTTTGTTTAAATAGTGTTCATGCCTTCAGTAGCTGTAAATGTTTTTGCTTAGAGAGTAAGTATAGCAGCAAAATTTAGTCTTTCACGTGCTAAGGTTACCTTGTGTTAAAGTCATCTCTTTAAACCCTCACAAAAAGCATGCACTGAGACATGACGATTCTGTATTTTCATAAATATTATCCAATATTTCATAGATTGTTGTAACATTTACTTACCTTTCTATCAACTAGAGTCATTAACAGAGAAAAAATATCAACTAAGTTACTGTAAAACAATTCTGAATATTTGATGAAAATTTTATTATGAAATATATTACCATCGCTGAAACTTTTGAGAAAGGCTCAGTTTTCAAAATCCAAGGGATGGATACAGTGAAATAATTTTAAGATTCCTAATAAGATGACTTCTCTCCTCCCTTTTGATCTACCCTGAAAGAACATTAGTAGACTTAAGCAAATTGTTGGATAGGAAGAGTTTTGTAGTGGTCAAAAACCTTCTGAAGGTTGTTGAAGCATGTTCAAACCATGCAGTTAAATAGTGCAGTTATTCTACTAGATTCATCATCTATATACTTAATTCATACAAGTAACATTGATTATCACTACTTTTGTTGTTGTTAGCAAGCATAATCTTTACTGATCTCTGACAGATGAGTACATGCTATATGAAAAAAGAGCATTCTTTTTTTTTCCTGTAAAATTGATAGTAAATGTTCATGAGAAAGCTCCAACTTTTGTAGTCACTCTGAACATTTTGATATTTTGCTTTTCAACATTAATTCATACTTCAGTCTTTAACACAGATTATGGGCTGTCAGAGATTTAAAGTACATTTGACATTTTGATATAACTCTATAATATTTGTTCCCTCCAACTTGTCAAAATCACTGTTCCCTTTCTTACTGGCATACACACATCCATATGTGTATGTGCTTATCTACTAAACACACTCATCTGCTGTTACTTGAACTGCAGGAGAGGTTTAGTTGCATTCTCTTTACTATGTTTCCTCTGATCCTTCATTAAAATATCAATACCCTTTAAAATCTACAGGATTAACTTCAACTTTGCAACAATTACAGAATGGATCCTTTATCAACTTATAAGGTTTTGCTTTACAGAGATTTTCCTTTATCTGACCGGAGCAACGCAATTGGTGTCTGGGATGTTGACCCATCAGATCTAGGACTGAATCAAAATATCTATTCAAGGATGGGGAAAGAATTGGATTTGGTCCACAGACCCTCTTCCAACAACAGCGTCTACTCTCTACAGGAAATCATTCTGTACTACAGACTTTGGAGAGAGTCACAGCTATGAAAGACTTTTCAGCAACATCTCTGGGTTGTTAGCTTTTTTACATCAATTTGAGTACTTTCTAGCTGTCTTTGCTTCTCCCTCTTTTTTTTGGGGGGAGGGGGTGGGGGCTAAAGTGGGTGGAAGGAAAAAGGATTTGTAATATATTTTTTCTTAAACTGCAAAATTAGTCATTCCCATTCTTAACTCCTCTGTAAAGGCTCATAATTTATCAGCACATTGCCATTTTTTAAACATCATCTACTATGAAATTAAATTTAGTTTTGCAGTTCTGTCATTCTCAACTCAATTACCATTCATCAGATAATGTCATCTGAGTCACTGTTGCTCTAAATCTGTTTCAAAACTTTTCAAGCAAACAAAGTTCTCTCACTGTAAGTAAAGATATAGTAAGTGGTGGAGTTAATCTGAATGTAACAAATAAGTAGATTTCACAGTTTGAGCAAAGATTGATGTCACTTTTGTGGTCCTGTACTTCAGATCTCTAAGAGGCTTCCTACATTTAAACAAATAGGCACAGGATGTTAATATATGCAGATAAGTCTTTCAACAACAGTATCAAGTTATAAAATTTGTGCCAAATTTAATTTTTCCCATAATTTGTGAGATTTGATAGATAATTTAACAGAGAAAATGTTACTGAAAATAATACATTTGACACATAATTTATGTATCAGAATCACAGTAGCATATTGGAGGCTAAGGGGTCCAACCTCCTGCTCAAAACAGATCCAATAAAGCAGGTTGTCATCCCCTCATCCAGTCATGTTTTGAACATCTCGGTGGATGGAGATTTCACCAGTTCCAGCCCCCAGCACCTTGTGGCCCTGCACTAGATTCAATCCAGTACATCCATGTCTTTTTGCACACCGGGGACCCCAAAATTTCACTTGGCATTCCAGATGTGCCCTCACAGATGGATCACCCTCCTGGACTTGCCAGCTAAAATCTTGCCAAGAGCTGTGCAGCTGGTTTTTGCCAACTCATGCTCAACTTACTGTCTAGCTGGCTGCCAGGACCTTTCCTGCAAAGCTTTTTTTCTACTCAGTCAGTCCCCAGTTCGGTACTGCTGCATGGGATTATTCCACTCCTAAAGCAAGACATTGCATTTGCCTTTGTTGGACTCCATGTCTTTCTCAAACTTGTCAAGGTCTCCCTAAGCAGCAGCGCTGCCCTCCGCTTTGCCACCCATTCCCCCAATTTTGCTGAGTGTGTACTTTGTCCCATCATCCAGGAGTACCTAAAAACTCTAATCAATATTCAAACAAAAATATGCCAGAGGTTAACAATGTTGTATATTTACTGTAAAGTGATAGTTACAAATATCTGTGGCCAGGAAGAATCAATGCTTAATAGGACAGTGCAACTCTAAGCTCTCTAAATCGAGGCAAATATCAATATTTCAGTGTTACATTCGCCATTGTTGCCTACCAACCTAACACTGCTGTGGATATGTCTGTACTACAAGCAAACACATCTCCCAGGACCAGCTCCTTCACCCGTCTGGAGAAGTGAAAGCACTGCTGGATATGCTGCATTCCAGACTTTTAGGCTGTAGACAAATACTGTGAGTGGGAGTAATATAAGCAAGGAAAAGAATTTTAATAATTTGGTATATGTAAAATATCATATCTCCAAAGGTGATTTAAAATGTGCCCTCAGTCAATCAACAACTTTAGTGCCTGTTATTTTATCTATTTCTTAGCTTGCAAATGAATGTACATTTTTCTGGTAATTAATCCATGTGGACTGAGGCAGAGGTGGGAGTTTCTCCAGCTGGCTCTCTCCCTTTCAAGTTTACACTCTCCACAGATAGCAACATTAATGGATGGCACAGAGCTTCTGCAATCCTTGTTTGAGTTTAGAAACTCTGAAGTAGACCTGTGGGTTTCCTATAAGCTGTTTCATACCTTTCAAACCATGGGATGTGATTTCTTAACTGGGTCAATGCACCATGCAACTGACTATTAAAAATTAATACCATTTTCAGATGGATATATCGAGGCACAGTTATCTACTAAATTGAACAGCAAAACCAGATTTTAATCCATTCTTCCTAAACTTTTACTAAATAGGAAAAATCAAACAAAAATTACAAATCTCACAACTACAGCTGGTCCTTTAAACAAGTTAAATATGTTTTTATCTTTTTTATGAATATTTGTAGGAAGGCAACAATTTTCCTGTCCTACAAAAATATCCATTATTTCAAAGCACTTCCTGTTCTGTATTGTATGCAAAGAACTAGAATTCTTTTGAATGCGTTTAAAAAAAATAAGAAAGGGTCTTCTTCCCACTGGATAGCATTTATCAACATGGTTGTCATACAGGAGGAACAGAGTGTTCAGATTCCTATTCTTGCATCAGGGAATTTTCAAGTTTCTCGGCAAGAATTTTAGTTCCTAGATATTATTATTGTCTACTGATGCATGAGTGCTTCTCCTCTTCTCTTCTCTTCTCTTCTCTTCTCTTCTCTTCTCTTCTCTTCTCTTCTCTTCTCTTCTCTTCTCTTCTCTTCTCTTCTCTTCTCTTCTCTTCTCTTCTCTTCTCTTCTCTTCTCTTCTCTTCTCTTCTCTTCTCTTCTCTTCTCTTCTCTTCTCTTCTCTTCTCTTCTCTTCTCTTCTCTTCTCTTCTCTTCTCTTCTCTTCTCTTCTCTTCTCTTCTCTTCTCTTCTCTTCTCTTCTCTTCTCTTCTCTTCTCTTCTCTCTTCTCTTCTTTTTCTCTTTTCTCTTTTCTCTTTTCTCTTTCCCCTTAAGCATCAAGAACCTTATCCCAGACAAAGTTAACCAAAACTGGTCTTCTAAAAAAATGGGGTTGGGCAGGTCTGATTCTTTCAAAGAAAAGCTGTTGAATCATAAATCAAGTTTACAGCCCATCTTATGTTTGATTTCTGAACCATCACTGATGAATGGTTTGAAAACAAATATATGTCAACCTTGTTTTTCATTAGAAACTAAAGTTAAAAAAAAAAGTGAAGTAACCAATTCTGAAGCTGTATTAAAAATTAGTATTTAACTTCAGAGATATCATTCACTTACAGACATATTGATCCTGCTCGAAGAAAAAGTGCCTAAATTCACATTCCATGTCTATCAGATTGAATGTACATTTAAAACGTATTGAACAATTTGTCTTGGGGTGATGAAACTGAGAGCCACCACAATCAGTCAACCAACTGGAAACTAGCCAGAAGATAATATTTTTACATCAGTCACCTACTTCCATACTCCTCTTTCTAAGCTGCTGCTTTAGCTTTAGCGGTTTATGGTCACAATACACACATTTGCTCCCTGTGAAATTCAGTTACTTGAAGAGACCAGCCACCTGTCAGAATTTAACACAGCTAATGAAGAAAAGCTTAATCCAAACTGTGCATCAAAATATCACTAATCTGGACATCAAAAAATGGAACTGCCACAAAAGGCTCAAGCAAGATACGAAAGATCTATGATTATGTCTGTTTTACAACATGCTCTCAGATTCTTCCTTGCAAATTGTAATGATTACAAATAGTCTCAGTTTCTTAGAGGCAGACAGGGGTGTGTGGAGTTGTCTGCAGCTCAGAAAGGCCATTTATTGACTGGACACATATTGCAAGGACAAAAGTTCACAGGAATGGCTGGCTGCCTTACCTGGCCAGTCTGAGTTATCTGCATTTTAAAACATTTCTTGTTCAACTTTTTTACTGAAGTAAAATTACTTTTTGAGGATGAAAACCTTTCTGATCTTTCG
The DNA here is from genome assembly GCA_013399095.1 of Psophia crepitans. Lineage (NCBI taxonomy): Eukaryota > Metazoa > Chordata > Aves > Gruiformes > Psophiidae > Psophia > Psophia crepitans. The sequence goes on from VWZZ01001909.1 coordinate 21,146, forward strand.
GAGATTTGAGATAATACAATGAGAATAAACCTCTTATGTTTATGAACGTAGACCATTTTTAGAAAAAATGACTGACCTGTCCCTGGAAGATATTGCAACTATTGCACAGGATTAAATAGGGGAAAGAATTCGTTACTATGATAAGGCAAAATATTCTTACACTTTGAAATCAAAGGAAACTAGAGAGACGGAGTTCTTTTCCTGAAGTCCACAATATTTATTTGAATTCACTCTGCAGTTCAGAAAGATCCCCATCTCTTAGCTTGCCTCTAGAAACTAAGAGAATTCTTCATTACAATTTACTTTCCTGCTGATTTTCTGAGCCTGGCTCAGAAATCAGCCTTTCCTGCTGATTTTCTCTTCACTCTGCTGTTTCTGGCACAGGCAAATGACCTCAAGGACAAGGCACCTCCGTCAGGGCAGGGACATTAGGTCTGACTGACTATGAAGCTGAACCTCCAGGCACTGCTGAGCATAGTGCCTGGCACTGCTGCCTTCTCCTCCCCTCAGAGGTAGCCAGTGCCTGGCTGTGAAGTGCGTGTGGTATGCTTACCCCTCTAACTACTACATCCCAACATTTAACCAAGCATTACCAAGCATGGTAATCTTATACCAATGGCAGTGGAGAAGATTAGAAATGAGATTAAAACAATAGGTTTGTTTTTCAGATTGCTGTGTTAAAGTGTCCACTTCAGGAGAGGGCTCTTGAAATAAAGCACTGTCATTGGGAAGCCATCGTTCATGAAAAGCTGCAGGAGCTGGCAATATTTCAGAGTCATAGGTAATTATAAGAATAAGACTTCAGTTTTTTCAGCATTTCAGTTGATAACTACAGTATCCTGGAAAACACTGGTGTATGATTTTGAGGTTGGTTTCTCTTCTTTTTTTTTTTTTTTCCAATAGTGATATCTGTAAAAGAAATACTGCAGTAGCAGTAGTCTATAGTAGGTTGCAATAAAATTAATTATGTGCAGCCTGAACCTGCAGTCTTGAAACATTAATATACACAGTCATTGTCCAGATGAATATTAATATTGAGAACTCTGAAATTCCTCAGAGCAATTGTGAGCAGAGCAAAACTTAAGTAATGCAGTGCAAGGATGTTGTTTTTTTTCTTTATTTCTTCTAACGCAGGTATAACCCTACATATTCAGATATAGCACCAGAGAAGTCATTGCCTTTTATAAATAAATACATGGCAAGGTCTTTCATAAAAAGGGAATTTTTTATACCTGCTTGAGACTTTTAACAACCTTAAATTTCATTTCTCTGTTGCAATCAGATTAGTTTTCATTCACAAGGGCATCATTTAATATCATGTATGCCATGAATTGCACAGCAGCCCTGTAAGAATGTTCTGCCTCACTGTGTGAACAAACCTGGTTATACTCTGAATCAAGCAGTTCAAATGGAGGGTAAATACATGTAGGGTACTAAAGATATGTGTGTGAAGCCATCGGCATAGGACCGTAAATGAGCTGCTTAATGTGACTTAGTTATCACTATGACTGACTGCAGATCAGTTTTTATCTTCTGAAATGTTCCCATAAATCTTGTATTGAGAAAAAAAAATCTGCCTCTTCTTTCAGTTTATGTCTTTTTCATTGTCTTCTCCTTAACACATACTAAAAAACCCCTCCAACTCTATTGCTTTGGACATACAAATGAGAATAATCTTTATTTCTCCTACCCACTCCATTCTTCTGATGTTTTTCCCAATCTGAAATTACAACCATCAATTTTTTCACATAAGAAAATTTTCCTAAAAGAACTATGTAATGTATTAAATAGAACATTAGCACTTCCTGTGAGAAAGTGCAGAAGCAGATAAAATGGTACCTAATAAAGAGGCCATTAGCATGCAAAAGTTTCAATGATGCATATTGAGAAAAGAAGAGGCATCACTAAAATGAAATCTCAGAAGACTGGAAGAATATTTCCAAGAAGGCTTTTAAAATGTTTTAAGCTTGTGAGTCCCCTGTGATTAACAACAGGTTGAATACTGGAGGAGAAGAGCAAATGCAGTGAGATGCTGGGGTTTTCATTATCTGCTCATCTCTAATTGAATCTGATGTGACATTTGTGCTACCCCTGTGACTTCAGAGAAGATGTATATATTGCTCTTTTTTTCCTGGTAGTTTTCTTGAATACACAGTGACATTTCCTAGTGGTCTCCAAGGTAAAAATACAAATAATCATAATGCTGTCATCACAGATGCTAATGCAGGTTTGAAATACAAAAGAACTAAAGAGTATATGTAGTTAAAAATGTTGAGTGAAATATCAGCCTAACATCTTGACAGTATCAATCTCTTTGTGTGGCAGATTTAGAATTCGTATTTTGACCTTACAAAGACGAATGGAAGGAATAAAGCAAAGCTTTGATCCTAAAAGACTTTTGTTACAGGGACAAGGTTCCCTCTCCCCCAGAAAAAAAGAACACATCCAAAATACAAAAAGACAAATCAAAATATTAAAGGATTAAAAATATCCAAAATATTTTTTTCTCTCTTACAAAAGTTCCTCTGCATTATACCGTTGTTTCTGTACAAAACTAATTCTTAAAGCAAGATAAAGGAAATGAGATTTTCTATGCAGGTCTACAAAATGATGTCAGAATAAAGCCTGGTCTGTTTGCATAGTCTGTTAAATTTGCCCCTCCACTTCTATCTAAGAGACATCAGATCATCTGAAAAAAAAGAAAAAAAAAAGAGAACTGGTGAACAATGTGGTTGCTGCTATAAACAAGCATGAGATGTATTATCCTAGTTTAATTAAAGCTCTTGTTAGCGAAAGAATGAAAGCATTTATCCAGGAGCACTTCCACCAGGAGATTCTGGGAGGAGTGGCTGACACACCAGAGGGATGTGCTGCCATTCAGCGAGACCTAGATAGGCTGGAGAGCTGGGTGGGGAGGAACTTGATGAGATTCAACAAGGGCAAGTGTAGGGTCTTGCATCTGGGAAAGAAGAATCCCATGTGTCAGTACAGGTTGGGGACTGAGCTGCTGGAGAGCAGTGTAGGGGAAAGGGACCTGGGGGTCCTGGTGGA
>VWZZ01001909.1:25550-36733 GCA_013399095.1 Psophia crepitans
GGGGGGAAGTATCATAAGGTTATGTTCTCTGTGACTAGACCGAACACGTTTTCTTAACAATTCCTTTATTTTTCCTATTGGATGACTCCCAGAAAATCTCATATATATTGTCCGATTAATTAGGGCTACCTACATTTTCTGGTTCAGTCTCACTTTTACGCTTGCCAGTTGAATTTTAGTATTCACTATTATTTCTTTTCCTCAATCTTTTCACGGTCTTCAAAATTGTCCCCTGAAATTTATCATTAGTTTCCATTTTTGGCCTATTATTTTTCATATTCTGCCTCAGATTTAGATTTCAAACCCAAATAACTGGAGTGTATTTTCCCTTCTTTAAAGTCAGTTATTGTAGGACACTGATTAACAGATTAGTAATATGTGTGAATCTGTTCCAGCCTTGCTTTTATTATTCTTTCCTATTTTGAGAGTTGGGGCAGATAGTTCTTGGAAATGCTCTAGCTCGTGACCTTTGAACACAAATTCTAGATATTCCATGCTTTTTTTTTTTTCACAATTAAATCTTTCTGCTGATCATGCTGACATGACATTTCAGAATAAGATTTCTCAGCCTCTGAGGAGGCCTTGTAAAGGGAATAGGACCCTATGCACCCTGACCACTTCAACTCTTCCAAAGAGCTGACATTTAAAGGCCTTGCAAATAAAGTTTTTATATATTGCACAGAGTTTCCTCTTTCAGGATTTATAGTCAACCTTTTAATTCTGGTGCTCTATTTCAAAATCATCTGATTTAAAAGGCAACCTGCTTTCACTCTCTCTGTTCCAGTTCTGTCATAGATCTGTACACCATTTTCATTTGTTCTCCCAGGTCATTTCAGTGATTTGGTCTTCTGAACCTGTCTTTGTTCTGCTCTCAGATATTTGGACATACTATCATTTCTTGTGGCCCAAATATTAAGCGAGAAAAATCTGTAACTTCTACTTTATTGTACAGTGCTTTTTGTACTTCTCTTTAAGTGCATATTAACTTTTCTGTCCTCTCAGACAACTGTTTTTTATCTGCTCCATTCAAGCACGCTTTTTTGATTTTAAGTTGTGAGATTTTGGACTGTAAGAAAGCAAATGCTACTCCTGTCTTAAATACGGCAAGAAGGAGGACCTTGGGAATATAGGCTGGTCAGTCTCACCTTGACCCCTAGGAAGGTGATGGAACAAATAGACCTGGAAACCATTTCTGAACACATGAAGGACAAGGTGATGATTGGGAGTAGTCAGCATGGACTTACAAAGGGTAAATTGTGCTTAACCAACCTGGTAGACTTCAGTGATGAGTGGATCTGAGGAGAGCAGCTGATGCTATTTACTTTAGCAAGGCTTTTGACATTGTCTGACATAAAATCCTCACTGACAAACTGAAAGTAAGTACTAAGGTAGCAAATGAGATGGATTGAAAACTGGGTGAACTGCTGAACTCAGAGGCTCGCGACCAGCAGCACAAAGTCTAGCTGGAGGCCTGACACCAGCGGTATACCCCAGGTGTCAGTGCTGGGGCCAACATTGCTTTATTTCTTCATTAGTCACTTGGATGGCAGAACACAATACTGGGAAGAGTGGTTGATGAACCAGATGGGTGTATTGCCACTCAGAGGGACCTTGACAGGCTGAAGAAATGGTCTGACATGAGCCTCATGAAGTTCAACAAGGGGAAATGCCAGGAATAACCCCAGGGTGCAGTACAGGCTGTGAGTTGACAAGCTGAAAATCAGGTTGGCAGAGAAGGACCTTGGGATTGTAGAGAAGAAGTTAGACATGAGCCAGCAATGTGGTCTTTCAGCAAAGAAGAACACCACCACCCTGGGCTGCATTAAGCAGAGCATGGCCAGCAGGTTGAAGGAGGTGATCCTTCCCTTTTACTGATCTGTGATGAGACACATCTGGAGATCTAGGTCCAGTGCTGGACTCGCCCAGCAGAGATCTAGACATACTGGGGTAAGGACAGTGAAGGTCCACAAGGATGATTAAGGGATTGGAGCACTTCATACAAGGAGAGGCTGAGAGCTAGGCTGCTCATCCTGGAGAAGAGAAGGCTCAGGGGTATCTTTTCCATGTGTAAAAATACTTGATGGAGGAAGTAAAGACACAGAGCCAGACTCTCCTCAGCAGTGCTAAGGGACAAGACAAGAAGCAATAGCAGAAACTGAAACACAGGAAATTCCCCTGAAACATACGAAAAAAATTCTTCATTATGAGAGTGGTCACATGCCTTAACAGGATGCCCAGAGTTGTTGTAGAGTGTCCATTCAGAGATACTCAAAACTTAACTGGACATGACCCTCAGCGATCTGCTTGCTGACCCTGCTCTAGAGCAGGGGATTAGAAATCTTCAGCAGGTCTCCATCTTCTTTTTCAGTTTTAGCAAATATTTGCACTTACACTCAGGTTTAGAAAGCCTGGAGAATTCCCAGGGTATCCTGAGTAGTTAGCGTTTAAGCAGCAGATGGGATGAGCTGGGGTTGGGGGACGTGCCATGCAAATTGCACTGTGTAACTACAGTTTATCATACAGATGTTCTGCCTGGTTGTATACTGTGTGTACAAACTCTCCAATTATAACAGCAGACACCCTGGCACAGGGGACTTCAGGTTTGCATTATGTCTATACAAACCTTGTCTGAAGTCTAAGTTCTGAAGTTTTAGTTTCCATAGCTTTTCTGTTTTGTAACGTGGTAGGAGATCAAGGTCTGCTATAGGACATTAAAACCACAAAAAGTTACACAGTCCCTGTAAGGAGAGGGAGGGCAACATGACTGAGAACAATAACATCTGGCACTTATTGTCCATTTGATGTACTAAGCTTTAAATAAAGCTCACTATACAAAACCAATATGGCAGATGTTATATTAGCGCATATCATACAGTTACTTGGCAACAAACAGAGATCAGACATCATAAACATTTGGTCGGCAGAAATGCTACCAGAGTTGATGGTTACACAACCATAATATAATACTTGGTGTATAAAAAAGACCCTAGTTGTAAAAAGTGAACATATACTGATATACTGAAATGTCTGTAAAGCAAGCTCCAAAATCAGAAACTCTTGTTGAAAATAATACTATTACATTATAAACAAAACAAAACAAACCCAAAGTCCCCACCACCACCACAAACCCCCCTCTTTTAACTACAAACAAGTTGATTAAAAGCACCATTGCTGGCAAACAATGCAGATAACGTTGGATTGTTTTTCAGATACTGTAATTGGAAAATGATGACAGACTTCTTTCTCTTTAGTTGACTCTTCTTTTTTAATAGATTTTCTCTTATTTTCCTTCAGAAACAGAAAAAAAGTGTGTATAAAGCTCATTTTATGAATTAAGGAAATTAATTCCTATTAAAGCATTTACACATCAGTACTCTTTGGCCAGAAACATATATGTTTTCTTTGGTCAGAAAGCTATGTCATCCTATTTCTTTGCAGAATCTCTACCATCATAAATTCACAGTAAGTGTCTTGATTATTTTTACTCAGTTCTGTTCATAGTCAAATACCTTAGGCCACAGGAAGTGAAACTGGAAGACCTTCCCTTAGTTTTCCCCACTCTTGTTATTTCTTCTAAACGTAAGGAGGAATTTGTAATGGAATGTACAGATTGTTTACACAAGCAGTATGGGTTATTCAGGAATTTTCTAATTCTGAAATTTTCAGTAGAAATGTCTGCTTTTCTTGACAGAAGTATTTGTTTAAAAACCCACACACATTGTTTTGGGGTTTCTGGGGTTAAAATAGAAGTGTTCATTTTGGATACAGTGTTTAGAGTAAGGTCTCCTCAATATCACTGTTTGCTTAGGTTTCTGTTTCTTGGTTCTTCTGGTACAAGCACTTCGTATTTCACAATATTTTGGTTTGAATCAAGGCCGAAGTTAAAAGATCTGAAATACTACAAACTCAGATTTCAACTGAGGGACTAGCTATCTATATTTGAATTTTTTAATCTGTCTTCGATCTTGGCTACAAGGTTCTATTCAGCGTCATACAGAGTTGTATGAGCCCCACTAGAAAGAACATATTAGGACACCATTGTGTCTTGACTAAAATATGCTATTTCAGAAGTTCCGTGATCTTCGCTGATGAGTGAGGGAAGAATGCCCTGCTAACAAACCTGTGCTGCTTCTGGCCTGCGAGCTAACTAAGTGCCACTGCACAATAATTCACTGTAATATATCATTAGTGATTTAGGAACCTTAATCCTGTTTTCAAAAATGGTACAGGTATTTAGGAGCCTAACTGTCATGCCAGTTCTTCAAAAACCCAATACTTGATATGAATCCCATTTGTTTAATTCCTATACTTTTATAAATCCCACTTGGTACCATAATCCTTGTGTAAATCTAGGAACAGGAATCTAAATCCCTGGAAAGCAAGCGACTTGCCTGAAATGCTTTGTTTGGCTGAAAACCCAATTTTCCAGCAAATTAGACTCTTTCCCAATGGATAAGAAATCTGTAATGTAGAATCTGTGTAGAAAGTAACAGCATAACTCATTTTGCACACAAATACTCTTTGCTTCTGGTTTATATGGCTGAGTTTTTTTGCATGTTCAAAGAAGTACATAACTTGCTATGCTGCAGAAATGAGAAAACTAGTTGCCACTTCAGCCACAAGATAATAAAACGAAACCTACTTAGAACCTAAAAATATAGAGCTGTAGCAACCTCATAACAATTGAGGTTGTTTTTACCGGGAAATAGAGAAAGAAAAAGTTTGTATCAGAAATACTGCAGCTTTTACAGATGCCAAATAAAATGGTAGAGAGAATAGGAAAAGTTTGTTACTATGAGAAAATCTTCATTCTTATATTGATAGGGAGATTGTTCCTTGGAAACATTTCATCCTTGTGGTTTATGTGTCCAGTCTTGATAGCAAGGAACAAATTTTCATCCCACAAACAGCTGTGGGAAGGCTATTATATTACATGGCTCTGGCTCCTTTAAGCAGAGAAAGAAGGCAAATAGAAGTTACTATCCAGCAGTGGTAGCCATGTCTTTGCTAGGTACCACACTGTCCAAGAACGGACTGCCCAAGAAAAGCAGTCTGGCATCTCTTTTTAGTACTCTTAAATTCTCAATAATCAAACGTGCTTTATGTTACTATTAATATTTAGGCAGTAAACATTAGGACACAACCCCACCACAGACAGGACAGGAAGCTACTATATCAGAGGAAGGAAAGACGGTCTTCTGAATCAAATGAACAACATGATACCTTCTGCCTCTACGTTATATTCCAACCCCGAAAGAAGCAATGCAGACAACAAAACCAAAAATACTACCCTCCCTACTTTTTCTTATACTTTAAACAAAAATCGATATATACTAATTCAAGCATGATTTTATGAATATTTTATATTCATAGTGATTATATTAGTAACTTCCATGTATTAACAAGGGTGAGGTACAAGAAAGAATCCTAAAAGTCTATATTTTAAGTACTAAAATATGCAGACAGGCACTTAGATGGGTTTTCAAAGTCTTTGAATATCACATTCCCACTGTATCCCACAGGTACTGGATATTAAGGAAAACTGGACATTCTGTATCATGTACAAAGGGTCAGAATACCTGTCAAAAGCATAAAGACTGTTCTAACATTTTCTTTCTGACTCAGTTATATCTCAGTTATGTATAGCCACAATATTTGTTGTATTATCCATCTAACTTCTCCCACAGAGTATCCAGAAATTACTGCCTCCCTCAGAAGGTTAATTTACCTGTAACATTTGGTGACACATATGGAAGTTTTCTTCTGTATTGTGTCATAGTACCATCCACCTAAGATGTCACAGTTTTAATTATTACAAGTGGGTTTCACTTGGACTTCAAAAGCAAGCACAGGCCCTTCTCCTGACTGATTCATAACATGTAACCCTGGGAAGAAACACTGAAAGTATCACATCAGTGCCGGAAGTAAATAATGGCAGTATTTTCCAAATCAACTAAAAAAGAAAAAGGTAGTAACTATTGCTTTTTTTAGCAGTTTGAGAAATACCACAGCTATGGTGTTACCCTCTGCTTCCTTCCCCACTGCTCAGCTTCCCTATTTGTCTAATCCAAACTCAGTTAAAGCCTCATTATAGTTTAGAGCTGATCACTGGGGAGCACACAATAAAAGGCAATGTAACAAGGAATGGCACCTCAGCTAGCGTGGGGCAAAGCTTAATAGGCTGCAGCGCACTAACTTAAATTAGTCATCGAGTGGAGTAATCACAAATTGCAAATGTAGAAACTGCCACAACTGAGGCTCAAAAGAAAGTAAAAAAGCACTCCAGAAAAAGGAAATTTGAGAGTACTTTCTGTGTTAGGAATATGTATCATTTTGAAGCATACTCAGTGACAGAGAGGAAGAAAATAAGAAAGGAAAGCAAATCACTCCCAAATTCACTTTGCATAAGGAAGAGTGGAGGAAAGCATGACAACATCACACATTTATACTGAAATTAGCTGCTTCATGTATAAATGCAAAGCTTCAAATTCTTGCAGCACTTGAAGCTTTTTCTCCTATCATTACCCTGCTACTTATTTTGATAGAACCGAATTTATCAAATGTTTATGCGGTCCCAAACCAACTCCATATGTATATATTTATCCTCCATGTGTATTTCAAAAACATTCATCAATATGCTACAAGTTAAGCATTGTTCAGCCAGACTCACTTCTAATAATGGATATATTTCATTTATGGCAGCAACAGGGAAACAAGTAAAGAAACAGATAATAAAAATGGTATGAAGCCAGATATATTATTGTGTGTTTCAGTCCTGGGAGTGCTACTAGCTTTAAAGTACAAGGTGGATTCAAGCTATCAGAAATCAATAAGCAAGAAATTGGAAAAATTTGTGGTGTGGAAGAACCCTGGAGCCATGCCATAGTAATTTTCCTGGGGAAAGCCTCATGCTAGGAGGCAATGTGGAAGGCAAAAGAAGTCACAGTTAGTGTGTGCCCCTTGATGTATGCACATCTTTTCTGCTCCCCCCCCTCCTTTTTTTAAAGGGAAAGGTGAGAAAGCAGGAGATTTAGCTTTAATACATGCTTCAAAACAAACCAAAGCGTATACACCAGAAAACAAAAAATGCAGGTCATGGAAAAGCAAAAATAAAAATTATGAATACATAGCAAATTATGCTAGAAAATTATCTTGTGCAACGCTGGACAGATTTCAAAAAACACTACACAAATATTGTAAACATGTTAAAAGCGCGCTGCAATAATTCTTTTTGAACAGAAAGCGTCACTAAAAGATTTGTAATTTTTGCAAGTATTTGGTGCCTTAATCATATATTAATCAGAATGCCTCACTAACATGTGGATATTTCAAAGAGGGTTTCTAAGAAAATTGTGTGAAATATCAGAACCACAGAATGGTTGATGTTGGAAAGGACCTCAACCTGGAGGTCATCTAGTCCAAAAATGCTGCTGAAACCAGGGTAAAATAACCAACTCTTATTCAAGGGACCTTAAAGAAACAATCTTTGTTCTATTAATAATTTTTTTTGTCTTCCTAATATGTTGCTGTATTTTCTATAAAAAAAGATGTTTTGGATGAAGAAGACAGGCCATTTCTTTCCCGTCCACCTCTACTTTGCCCACACCAGAACACCCTCCGCCTGTACTTCTGACACAATAATTGACACAACGATGACATTCTTTCAAACTTTTCTGAAACAGGTTTTTGAATGCTAAACTTATACAAAGAAAATAAGGGCCAATTTCTCTGCCAAGTGTTGTCACTTTTTTGAAAACCCAGACTTACTAAAAGCTGCTTGTAAGTGATAGCCAAGTTATTAATAGCTGAGCATTGGCAGCAGACTTTGGAAGATCTAAAATATGTTTTTAATCTCAAGAATTCCTTCACACAATGGACTTTCTTAATTTTATGAATAAACATCAGGAAAAGGTACTTTGAATTTAAGAACAATCTGATATTCTGAGATCATTCGCACACACGTTAGCATTTTTATTATTGTAAATTCACATTAAGATGTGCTTACTAAAATGGATTTATCTCATTAATAGGCATTTCCACTTTTTTACTCCTCTGTATAAACCATTGCCTTGAGAGTCTGCAGATATATTTCAGCTCCTCCATTCCCCACCCTCCCCAGATACTTCAGTAGTTATAGTGTGCATTTTTCTAGTGTTTTGAAAAATGGAGAAAGACAGGAGTTTAACACAGAAAAGAGACACAGATGTCTATGTGCTAATTGTAAAATAAATAATAAACTGTTAAATAAAAGATGGTCAGATAAAGTTAACAACTACAATGCCATATTTCTGTAATTCTAGGATGGCTAAAATTTGGAACAATTAGTAGACAAATCCTACTGACCTCTAATGAAAATAGGAGATTCAAGGAAATAAAATATAATAATAGTTTCTGTCTATTAGCAGAAAGAACAGTTGTTTTTGAGAAGCAAAAATTAAAATGTGCAAAATCCTCATTGCCCTTCTATCTGCCGAGAATTATTTGCTTATAGAAGTATTAAACTACTGTGTCATAAGTTAAGTACTTGAATATATTGATTTTTCTTAAAGATTTTCCTGCTGCTCAGAACTTCTCTCTGTATTTTATATAAATATTCATAGCATTAAACAGTGAACACCTCAGCAGAAATAATTTCCACAGATTTTTGCAGTGGAACTGCATGCAGGACCCACAGCCCCATCTGTGGCTCTTTGGACAGACCTCAAGGACTTTGTATTAGAATCATGAGCAGTGTTTACAACTTCCCTACTGATTTACAGAGAGCAAGCTCTGCCTCTGGGTCAGTTGGTCCAGTCTGAGATCATTCTGGCATTCAGCTGGTGCAAACCCAGTGGTCTGGTCTTCCTCTGTTTTATCTGTAGGTAACAGGTCCACTGAGCAAACTAACTCACCAGCATGGAGCTCCTCTCAAGTAAGTTGGGATGGAAGTCCAAGGTCCCAGAACAAAATAAAAAGAGAAATAAAATATTAAGAGATATAGATGCACACTCAAAACTTATTTTCCTAGCTATCCTGCAGGGATGGTAGTTGAGGGGATGCATGGAGGAGGAGAAAAGTCTTACAAACACCTCAGTCACATCCGAAGTGATTGCCTAAAGGTAGCCTCATTTATTTATTTTTTTCTGCTAGACATCACTGGCTTAGGCATTTTGAAATAAAAACAACCCTATACAATGAAAGAAAATCAAATGCTTAATTGAAATTTGAAGTGAAGAAGAATCATCAAGAGAGTCACACTTCCAAAACCTGTGAAAAATAATAGGTGCAAAACTTTTTAAAAAAAAAGTTCCAAGTTTGGACTCACAGTGAGAATATGGGAAATACTTTATAGGTCTTATCTGCAAATTTCTGGATCTTTTTATTCAAACAATTAACATGATTAAGTATAGTTTTCCCATCTGATTTAATTAGCTGTAATCATACTGAACTATTGTAAGTTAGACATCAAAGATGTATGACACATCTTTTCAAATACATGTACAATTATTGTGAAAATGAGTGTAATAGTAGCATTCACTAGCCCAAGGCAATTACAATTACGAGAAGTGCTTTCTTGGTAAAAGGTCACAATCTGATGTCTTGCATTTGCCTGAAATAGTCTTGTCACTGCACAAGCTCTAACAATGAAAGCATATTTTTAACAATGATGATTTAGTAATTTAACTTTAGAACTAATTCCATGTGCTTCTGAATATTTTAACAGTGAAAATTTAAAGTATTTTTTTCTTGAAAGAAGTGTTGGATTAAACTTTTAAACTGGTTTTTATTTTTGTACTCAATTAGTTTATACCTTCACTTGTAGGCATATTGCTGAATAAAATATGCCAGCTTTAAGAAACAGCAATGCTATGACCACAATAATTCCTTAACGCTACGTGAATTGCTAAGAATTTTTTTAATGACCCTTTCAAAATTACATTAATCTCTCCCCACTGTCTCTTCATTTGCATTTTTAATTCACTTGCATTTTTCTGGAGGCTGCTCGCATTGAGCCTTTGCTTTCAGCTGAAAGGCTGGGGAGGCTGCTTTCGGTACAGTTCACATCAAACCACATCAATCAAGTACCAGCGCTCTTCCTCCACCCAGCCACTGTGTATTAGTGACCTGGTTCCTGAAGCCAGGACTTTTTGCCAGAAACTAGTTTTCTAGCCTGCGCTGTAACACACTACAGCTGTAGAGGATGTAACGTAATTAGTCACTTTAACATTTGCTGCCAGCAAGTTGTCAAACAGCATTTGGGGAGAGAAGAAGGGGAATAGTTTAGAAACTGAGAAACCTTAAAGTGGATTATTATGAAGATAAGCATCTCGTGCCTTAAGAAGGAAATTGAATGAAAATGGAAACTAAGCTGGCTCCTGTTTGAAAAACACGCAGAAAATGACAATGCGTAAGTTCCTAGTTCACATAATGAATGAACCACAATAAACCTACCAAATCTATTCAATATGTAAAGTCTGTGGGGAAAAAAAATTAAATATAATGATAAAATAATATCAAATCAATGAAGCATCCCTACTAGAGTAAATAGTGCTTATCTGTAATAGGCTTTGCCAACTCTGCAGTAAACTAAAAACTTCTTAGGAGATGGTTTCATTGCCTGGGCTTTTTCCCTTTTGATTTATGAATAAAAAGCCAAATAGTATGCATAATTTAAATGTGTCATTACAAGCTTCTAGCGAAAAGTGCTATGATATAGATGCATACTGAAAAAGTATGGTTTCTCTCCTGTTGACTACACATACAGGTGAAATGCAACAGAATACTGCCTTTAAACAAGTCATAGTATAATCACAGAATCACAGAATCGTAGAGGTTGGAAGGGACCTCAAAAGATCATCTAGTCCAAGCCCCCCTGCCAAGGCAGGGCCACCTAGAGCACATCACTCAGGAACGTGTCCAGTCGGGTTTTGAATGTGTCCAGAGAAGGAGACTCCACAACCTCTCTGGGCAGCCTGTTCCAGTGCTGTGCCACCCTCACAGCGAATTTTTTCTTATATTAACATGGAACCTCCTGTGCTCCAGCTTGGACCCATTGCTCCTTGTCCTATCGCTTAATGAGACCAAGAAGAGCCTGGCTCCATATTGTCACCATGAGAACACAGCTGCACAACCAGCTGGAAGACTGCCCTCTGCAAGTGTTATTCAAACGCAGTTCAGGTTAAACCTCATCTGTACCCAGTGCT
>VWZZ01001910.1:5028-18711 GCA_013399095.1 Psophia crepitans
GTGTGCATGGATGCGTCATGTTTGGACACGTGTGCACCCAGCAGAACCCGGCACCTGCAGGGTCTGGATTGCGATTGCCGTGGCAACGGCGCCTCCATCCTCATCCTCAGCCTGCCGCCCCCGGGGTTCTCCGGATTGTGGGGAGGGGGGGATGCTCCCACCCAGAGAGGGCTGGAGCCATCCCTACCACCACCCCCTCACTGCTGATTTACAGCGCGGAGGTGTCGGCTGGGGGGGAAATGCCCCAGTTCCCATCGCGGCAGGGGCTGATCCTGGGGGTGCTGAGCATCTCGGGGCAGGCAGGATGCAGCCGGGGTGCAGCAAAGGGGTCCCCAGGGAAAGCAGATAAAGACCAAAGCAGCATCAACCCTGGGGGGGAGAGGCTTTGCTGGGGTAAAGGATGCAGTGGGGCACATCCTGCCTGCGCCCGGGTACCACTGCGCCCTACCAGGGTGGTGCACAGCCCCCAGCTCTTGCTCATCCCAGCAGGAATTTCCCCCCGCTGGGATAATACCACTGCTGTAACGGTGGGGAAAAAAATCCCCTTGCCAATGGCTGGGCCTCATCCTGCATCTCCCTGCCCCACCGCAAAACCCCAGCTGCCGGCGCGGTGCTGAGCCTCTTCAGCTCATCGGTCCGGCCCTTGGCTTCAGTAGCTGGGACAGCTCTGGAAAATGCCGGGAGCATCGTGCTGAGGCAGGGAACTGCAGGCTGTGCGAGGGTTGGGGAAACTGAGGCAGGGCAGGGGGTCAGGCGCTCCGCATCCCGAAAGCCCATCCTCCGGTGGGGGCTCGTTAGCATGTAATTATAGCACATTAATCCGGCAGTGAGAGTGTTAATAAACTTCAGGCTGTAATGAGGAGGGGAGGTCTCAGCTGCTGTCTCTGAGGACCCTGGCTTCAATGTGCTTTGTGGGGACAGATTTCTTGGGGGGCTTGGACCCGTCACCGTAATATCTGGCTCTAGACAGTTTCCTTCTTGCTTGGCAGAAAAGGCTGCAGCCAACTTGGTGGGGCAGTGGGGAAACTGAGGCACGACTCTGTTCTCAAGGACCGAGCAGGATCTGGCCAGGATCCCTCCCTGTTGCTCCATGGAGACCACCAGGGAGGTGGTGGCCTCCATCCATGGTGACAGTGGTTGGATTAAAGCTTCCTTCTATGGTTGCAGCGTGACTTTGTGGCAGTTGTGTCCCCACTGGGAGCAGCAGGGGGGACACAGCCCCACGTGGTCGTGGGACACAGGCTCATCCCATGAGGCGATGGGGGACAAGGGAGTTTGGCGGCTCCAGCAACCCCCATAGCAGCAGCAGGTCAGGGGAACCTGGTCCCAACTTGCTGTGGTGGCCAGGTGGGACATCTCTATGCCCTGGGCTGTTGTGGGCATTGCTACACCCAGGGCTGTTGGGGTGTCCAAGCACCCAGGACCTTTGGAGGGTACTTGTCCACAGGGGCTGTGCACCTACAGCATTCAGGGTGTCCCTGCACCCATGGCTTTGGGGGTGTCTCCATTAGTGAGACACTTTGAGTGTCTCTGTGCCCAGGTTCATTGGAGTATCTCCACAACTGGGGTCTTTGAGGCATCTCTATACCCATGGCCCTGAGGTGTCCAAGCCTCCAGGGATTTTGGGGTGTCCCTGCACCCCAAAATATTTGATGTATCTCATGCCCAGGACCTTTGGAGCATCTCCACGTCCAAAACTTTTGGGATATCTCTGAAGTCAGGACCTTTGGAGCGTGTCTGCACCCGAAACTTTTGGGGTAACTAACTCACACCCAGGGTCTCTGGAACATATCCACAGGTGAAACTTTTGGGGTGTCTCCACATCTATGTCTCTGGAGCAACTCTGCAGCCAAAATTTTTGGGGTATCTCTGCACTCAGTGCTTTTAGATCACCTCCACACACAAAACTTTCAGGGTGTCTCCGAAACATTTCGGCACCCATAACTTTTGGGGTGTCTCTGCTCCCAGGGCCCTTGGAGATGCTCCACACTCAACAGTTTTGGAGTATTTCTACACCCAAAAATTTGGGGGTGTCTCTGCTCCCAGAGTCTCTGGAGCATCTCTGCACCCAAAACTTTTGGGGTGTCTCACATCCTGGGCTCTGGAACATCTCTGCACCCAAAACTTTTGGGGTGTCTCACATCCTGGGCTCTGGAGCTTCTCACCCCCAGGCTGAGCTGCAGGGGTGTCCCCCCAGGTGCTGCATGTGAGGTGGGGGAGTCTCTGAGCCCCACAACCAAGAAGACCCCAACCCATCTGCTTCCCAAGACTGGCAGACCACCCCACACCACCACCTCCCCATTCCCCTCCCTGCCCCCCCCTTAATCCCCCTCCTGCAGGGCCACAGCCCAGCGCTGGGGTGCCCAGGGTGCCGGTCGAGAGGCAAATTCCTACGGGACTGCTCCGAGCGGAGCCGCTGGAGAGACGGAGGGCGCCGGGACCGACCCATGTAGGGCTGTGAGAGCCAGGGCGGGCTCCTGACGCGGCCGCGGAGGAAACCAGGCGTCTCTGTGCGCTCGGTGTCATGTACTTCCTAATCCTCCCGGATTCCTCCATCGGGGTGGAGAGGGAGCGGAGGGGAGCTGGACGCCAGCCGGGCTCCTCTGGCGTTCAGCCTCCCCGCGGAACCCCCACGCCGGCATTGACACCCGCCACGTAGCTCCCCTCCATCGTGTCACCCCAAAACTCATTTTGTCTTTCTTTCCACCCGGGCAGGACATGAGGAAACACGTCATCATGACGCTGCTGGACACGGAGCAGTCCTATGTGGAGTCCTTGCGCACCTTGATGCAGGTAAGGCGGCACTACCGGAGACGTGGCACCCAGATCATGTCATGGGGTGACCGTCCCTTGCTTGTCACTGGCCCCAAGACCCCAAGTTGGACCGCCAGTCATGGGTGCTCTACCAGCACTGATGCGGTGTGGGGATGGCTTGGGGACGGGTGGCAGTGGTGATGTTGGGGACAGCAGGACCGGGGGTGGGAGCAGCGTGGCAGTAGTGTCAAGAATGGAGTGTGAGGGTCATCCCTGTCCCCCAAATCAAGCCTGTAACGTTGCTGGTGCGTTGCCACCTAGGGGGTATCTTGTCCCCAAGCCCCTTCCCATGCCTGCACCCCATTTCCTGGGCCATTGCTGATGACCATCTCATTATGGAGGACCTCTTACACCCCCTGTTCCCATGTCCCCCCGTTTTCTGCTCAGCGTCATCACCTGCAGCCACGGGTCAAGGGTTTTTCTCAATCCTTTTTTTTACTGAGCTTGTTCCAACCCCCTTGGAGCAGCCTGGCCGGAGGGTCCACCCCACGTTTCAGATGTTAATGAGGGTGTTTCAGAAGGTTAATGGTGGTCAACGCCCTGGAAACTAGGTCACACTGGCGTAGGTGTGGGTTGTCCAACCACATCGCTGCAGGTGGGAGCACTGAAAGATCAGAGCTCTGCGGTACCTGTAGGACATCTGCTGGTGAGGGCATGGGGCACCCATCATCCCAACACCTGGCTTTCCCCATAAATGTCCTGCAAGGATCCCCCTATGTCCTAGATCCCACATCTAGGACCCAGATGTGCTCTGCCAGATGTTGCTGCAGGAGGGAAGGACCCTTTGAGGCTGCTACTAGTGCAGATGTTGGCTTGGAGAGGCGAGAGGACCTTGTCTCTGGGGCTTGTTTTGCGGGAAGCTGTACAGGGTTTGGGGTCAGGTTGTGTCCCTGCTAGTCTTGGCATGGACAGAGACTGTCCCATGGGCTTTGTCCTTCTCTGAGGTGGGACAGGAGGCTGGCTGGAGAGAGGCAGCCACGCTGGGGTTCACCAGTTCCCCACTGGAGGGACTGGTTGGGCACGGGTGGGAGCCACGGGGCATTAATGCCTGAGCTCTTGCCTGTGAGACACATCCTGGCACAGTGCAACCAGGGGGACCTGGCTTTCTGGGAGGGGTCACAGGGCTCCAGACTCCCCCAGCTCCCTGTTTCAGCTGGGACAATATGTCTGGATCTGTGATGTGGCCCAGTGGCATGCAGCACAGTGGCTATCAGGGACAGGGACCACCTTGGAGCATCATCTTCCAGCCAAGCCAGATAGTGCATGAGCAAGCCCTGCCCATGCTCCTCGTATGCCAAGGCAGAGGCTGTCTCCAAGTTCTTCTTCCCCATCTGGTCCTGGCTCAACGCAGTTTTATAGTGGGTGGGATCCATGGCACAGCCCGGCCCAGCTCCCCCTGGAGGTCCTGGCCACAGTAAGGCAGATGAGGCAGGTTATGAGCCTCAGGAATGATCTGGCCCTTTTAACTTGGGTTATCACAAGATACCCACCGTCACCCTGAGGAGCCACATGCCTGGGGGATGCTCCTCCCTTGCCAACTTGGATGGAGTTGTCCAAAGCAGCTCGAGGGGGGTCCTGTCCTCACCATTCATCTCCATGGACCTCCCGACGTCCTGAAGGACACCAGCACTCCATACTGGTTGGGCTGAAGAGGAGGCAAGGCCCAAGAAGACCTTCCTCATGCTGCTTCCCTTGCAAACCCTCTCCCATTCCCATGGGCACTGCTCCTCTCTGCAGCTCGGCCCCGTGGGGAGGAGAAAGGGGTTTTTGTAGCAGAACTGCCCACCCAGCCTTGCAGAGGACATCTGCTCTTGTCCCAGTTTTCCTGCTGACACTGGACATCACTTGTTGGCCATTGCCCAGGAGATGCTGATGGTGAGGTGGCCCAGAGCTTGACCCGGTGCCTCCACCCTGCTGACTCCAGTCCCTCCTGATCCCAAACATCCTAAATCCCATCAGGAACCCACCAGCTTTTGGATCCCAGGGTTGCACTGCTGTGATTCCCCAGCTCGGTCAGGCTCTGTGGCATATGAAGGTGACCAAGGCTTATGACAGCAAAGGTTTGGAGCCTCTCAAGGCCATGGCTGAGGGATAGAGGACGCTGTTCTTGGGGGTTCCTCGTGCAGACCTGCCCTGCTCCCCACTCTGCTGTGGGGATGCACTGGGTGGGTTGGGACCCAAGGGAGCTGGGATGCAAAACCTGCTGGGAGCTGGCACTGTCCGGTCCCTCTGATGGGCCGCGCAACCCAACGTTCACTGAGGAGCCTCCCTGCTGCGGGATGCAACCGATTCCTGTATTTATGGGTGTTGAAGAATTCATATTGACGGGGTGAGAAAAGAAATCTATGGGGACCCTGATGCCTTTGCTTCCCCGCAGGGCTACATGAAGCCGCTGAAGCAGCCGGAGAACTCACTGTTGTGTGACCCATCGCTGGTGGATGAGATCTTCGACCAGATCCCCGAGCTGCTGGAGCACCATGAGCAGTTCCTGGAGCAGATCCATGACTGCGTGCAGAACTGGCACGAGAAGCAGAAAGTGGGCGACCTCCTCGTGCAGTCGGTAGGTCCTTGCAGGGTGGATTTTCCCCAGGGAACCCAGGCATGCCCACTCTCGGGCATGGCCCCAGCAGGAGAAGTTTTGGAGCAGGAGGCAGGGGAGTGATTAAAGGACAGGCCAAACACGCCTGAGATGGAGAACAGGAGACGATCTCCAGGCCTGCCGTCTGCTTAGCGTAACGGCGGGCTGTTGCGGCGACCAGCTGGGTCTGCAGCTTGGCGTTTCTGCCTTGGGAGCAGAAATGTCAGGGCTGAAAAATCGAGGGGGGCGGGCAGCAGATGAGCCCTCCCCGCACCAGCCCAGAGCCAGGATTAACCCTTGGGGCAGCTTCTCCTAGGCCGTGCCTGGGAGGTCCGTGCTGGACCTATCCCCTTCCCCCTGCTTTTCCCTTCCCAGTTCTCCAAGGATGTGCTGGTGAACATCTACTCTGCCTACATCGATAACTTCCTCAACGCCAAGGATGCTGTCAGGATCGCCAAGGAAGCCCGGCCAGCATTCATGAAGTTCCTGGAGGTGGGTCCTGGTTCGTTTCCCCGTAGATGCTGGCCAAGGTCCAGGTGGGGCAGGGTGGGGTTAATGGGAGTAAACTGGTAGCCTATGGTCAGACTGGGATTTTTCCCCCACTTGCTTGGTTTTATTGCAAAGATGCCACCTTGGGATGAACCTGAGCCACTCCAGGTGGTATAAAAGGGAGTCACCCCAACCCCAAATGGGTGTTGTACCAGGTCCTGAGCTGGTGGGACACTGGTCCCTGCTGTGTTCCACCTAATGAGGCCATCCTTGTCCCCCACCGGTGTTTTGCAGCAAAGCATGCGGGAGAACAAGGAGAAGCAAGCTCTGTCTGACCTGATGATCAAGCCGGTGCAGAGGATCCCACGATATGAGCTGCTGGTGAAGGTGGGTGCGGGCAGGAGGGCGTCTGTGCCATGCCGGGAGCGAGTGAGACCATGGCTCCTCCTCACCTCCACGTAACGGGAGCTTTTCGAGGTTTCACGTCTTGCCTGGCCCCTTTTCCCATCCCTTGACACAAAGATGGTGCCCCTGGGCATGCGCACGGCTCTGCCCTCCTGGGGATGGTCACCCTGAGGATTGTCACCCTGCTGTCCCCCTGCCCCAGCATGTCCCTGCAGATGTGCAGTCCCCTTCCCCTCTACCTTTCTGCTGGGAGGTTGGACCCTGCAGCACCATTTTGGGACCAGTCACACTGCCGCCCACTCTGTGCCTCAGTTTCCCTGTGCCAGGGTCACTCTCCCTGCCACTGAGGCTGGTGTGGACATGCTTTTGTAGAATCCCAGACTGGTTTGGGTTGGAATGGATCTTTCAAACATTGTCTAGTTCCAACCTCACTGCCATGGGCAGGAACACCTCCCACCAGCCCAGGTTGCCCAAAGCCCCATCCAACCTGGCCTCGGACACTGCCAGGGATTAATTTCCGGCATCCGTCCAAGGTGATGATGTGCTCCCAGGAGCTGATGGTCTCTTTAGAGGTGACAAAGACCAGGCTGGTGGTGGCCAGAGCTCAAGGCTTCGTTTCTTTGCAAAACCTTTCCTGCATGGGGCTGGTTTCCATCACCAGCAGCCAAGGCAGCGCCGTAGGGGCTTTTGCTCAGGGGCGTCATGGTATCGCTGATGCCCAGGCTTTACCGATGGTGACATCCTGGCTGTGTCCCCGTGGTAGGACCTGCTGAAGCACACACCAGAGGACCACCCCGACCACCCTTTCCTCATTGATGCCCAGCGCAACATCAAGCAAGTGGCCGAGAGGATCAACAAGGGCATGAAGAGCGCGGAGGAGGTGGAGAGGAACGCCCGGATTGTGCAGGAGATTGAGTCCCACATCGAAGGGATGGAGGATGTATGTATGGAGGTCTTACACGGGTTCAGTCTTTCTTTGTCCCCAAAATGCAACTATTTCTGTTTTTTCCGGGTCACCTCAGTCTGGCCCACTTGTTTTCTCCTCTGGAACCTGCTTTCCTCATCATCACTTGGCCTTGGTGGGCTCTGGGGCTTTGAGAAGAGGCTGAGGTGGCAGTTCTGAGCTGGGGGACTACATGGGCAGGGACGAAGCCCACAAGGATCCCTCCCTGGGGTTCCCCACTCACAAGCCTCCTTGTCCCCACAGCTCCAGGCCCCGCTTCGCAGATTCCTGCGTCAGGAGATGGTCGTGGAAGTGGTAAGAGCGGGGTGATCCCTTCTCACCGTCAGGGCCATGGGACCAAACACCAGATGGGGCGGTGGGAGGCTATGAGTGTGCATCATGGGGTGCCTGTACCCCCATAGGAGACCATGGATGGATGGATGGATGGATGGATGACGGATCGATGGGGACAATATAAAATTCCCCAAATGTGTAGTGGGGGGATAAGATGGGTTTGGGAGCAGGCAGGAGACAGAGAGAACCTGCAGCAGCCCTGGGCCCGGGGTGGATAGGGAGACTGGAGGTGGAGACCATGGGGATCCTGGTAAGCCCATACCTTGTGTTCCCATGGCCCTGTTGCTTCCCTGGAAGTGGGACCCTGTGGCTGTGCCCACACGACCGTTGCACCCATGTCCCCTTTCACCATCATGAGGAAATTGCTGCTCCCCATGCAGATGGTGGTGTGGGACCCATCCCACCCCACAGCATCCCTGTGTCAAGGCAACATGTGGGGAAACTGAAGCAGAAACCGCTCCCAGGGCCAGCAGCGGGGGCGGGGTGGACATTAACCCCTTGGTGTCTCCCACCACTCTGCAGAAGGCGGTAGGTGGGAAGAAGGACCGCTCCTTCTTCCTCTTCACGGACCTGCTGGTGTGCACAACGTTGAAGCGCAAGTCAGGCTCCCTCCGCCGCAGCTCCATGAGCCTGTGAGTACCACCTGGGGGGGGCACCCACCACGATTAACCCACGGCCTTAGGGCTGTCCTCGCCAGCTGGGCTGTCTTTGGGGTGCTGGGGACATGGGTGCAGCTCAGCCATCCCCACCCCAACCTCCCAGGTACACAGCAGCCAGCGTGATCGATACCGCCAGCAAATACAAACTGCTCTGGAAGCTGCCACTGGAGGATGTGGACATCGTCAAAGGTCTGTCACTGCTTGCTGGAGCTGGAATGTCCCACCCCACCCCAAAACCCATCGCTCACCCTTGGCTGGCATAGAGAATGTTCCCCTGCATGGTGCCATGGAAGAAGGGGTTAATGCCACGTGTGTGTCCCCACACAGGTGCCTCGCAAGCCACCAACCGGGAAAGCATCCAGAAAAGCATCTGCCGCCTGGATGAAGATCTCAGCACACTGGGGCAAGTCAGCAAACTGTCGGAGACCCTCAGCTTCCCCCACCAGGTATGGGGATAACGGCCCTGGTACTGTGCCCTGGCTGGCCACATTCCCTGTGGGATCACCCAGGATGTCCTCAGTGGGAGGGAGAGCCTGTGGAAGTGCTGGTGGTCATGAATGTCCTCAAAGGACCCAGATGCCACCAGCTATAAAGACACAAGAAGGGTTGGGGCAGCTTCTGAAGGATGCTTGGGCATGCATAGGGTCAGCACCACATGGTGGCTCTGGTGCTATCCCCCAGCCAGACACCTTCCCTGGGGCACTGACTGGGATGTTCTTGGTGGAGAGGAGATCCTGTGGAAGGGCTGGTAGCCGTGAGTGTCCTCTAAGGGCCCAGACGCCAGCAGCCCCAAAACCACAATGACGCTGGAGCAGCCTCTGAAGGATGCTAAGGAATGGACAGGGGCATCATCAGGCATGTGTCTGGTGATGGCCCATCCTTGAAAGCTGAAGCATTGTCCCCATCCCCAGAGCCTGGATGATGTGATCAAGGACCTGATGGCCGCCATCCACCGGGAGCTGGCGGAGAAGCAATCCCTGTCCTTCAGCATGGCCTTCCCCCCCAACAAGGTGGAGCTCAGCACCACCAAAGCTGATGGCACTGAGTCCTTCATCTTTGAGTTCCCCAACCCTGATGCCCGGCTTGGCTTTGAGCAGGCCTTCGAGGATGCCAAGAAGAAGCTGGGTAACACCGGGGACCGGGGAGGTGGATGCAGTGGTGGGCTCAGCATCATGCCCCCTCTTCAGTTGACCCCCTTTCTCCATCACTTCTTCATGCTCCAATTTGATTTTCCCCAGCTTCCAGCAAAAACTGCCTGGATCCAGAGTTCCTCAAGGCCATTCCCATCATGAAGACGAGGAGCGGGATGCAGGTACTCCATTCAGGCATCTCACAGGACCCATGGTCCTCTCCATCCCAGTGGGCTCGCTGCAAGATGCCAAGAGCTTCTGCATCATTCCCGAATGACCCGACCCATCCCATCTTTTGCTCCCTTGCAGTTTTCTTGTGCTTCTCCCAGCCATGGCAACCCGGAAAGCTCCCATGAAGTTTGGGTTTGCAACAGCGATGGTTACGTGGGGCAGGTTTGTTTGCTCAGCATCCGTAAGGAGCCCACGGTGGAGGCGTGCATCGCCGTTTGCTCCGCCAGGATCCTCTGCATCGCCTCGGTGCCTGGTCTCAAGCGGGTGTATAGGTAGGACATTCCCACCGGCACCGCGGAGCCGGCAGGCACAGGGCAATGCTGGAGCTGCTTCTTTCCCCCCTCCCCTCATCGCGGCAGGGAGCGTGCCGAGCCGGTGGGCAGTCCTTCCTCGGAGCCGATGCCGGCGCAGCCGGAGGATGCAGGGCCACAGCCATGCCTGCACATCTCCATCTCGGGTTCGTCGCTGGAGCTCTCGGAGCCAGTTGACGGTGGCAACAGGGAGCTGGTGCCCTTTGATAGCGATGACACGGATGACGAGTCTTCGCCCAGTCCCTCGGGGACGCTGCAGAGCCAAGCCAGCCACTCTACCATCTCCTCCAGCTTCGGCAGTGAGTCCCTGCTTAGCAAAAAAATCACTTCTTGTCCCCAAAATCATAGAATCATAGAATGGTTTGGGTTGGAAGGGACCTCTAAAGGTCATTTAGTCCAACGCCCCAGCCATGGACCAGGACATCTTCAATGAGATCAGGTTGCCCAAAGCCCCATCGAGCCTGGCCTTGAACACTTCCAGGGATGGGGCACCTCACCACCCTCACTGTAAAAAATTTCTTCTTTGTATCTAGTCTGAATCTCCCCTCTTTTGGTTTAAAGCCATGACCCCTTGGCCTATCACAACAGGCCCTGCTGGGCAACTCTGTCATTTTGGCCACTCCACCTTGTGTTCCTCAGGTAACTCCACAGCTGAAGGCTTTTGAGCCAAGAAAGTGCCAGGAAAAGAGATGTTGTGGGGCATCAGCCCAGCTCCGTGGTGCTGGGATGGGGCTGGTGGCTTTGGGTAAAACCTGGTGTGTTTGGGGCTCGGCATCCCTACATCCTCCCCTGGGCTTGACATCACAAGGGGACCCATGGTCTCTTCATCACTTTGGTGGATGTCAGGTGCTCCTGGTCTGACCCATTCCTTCCTCCTCCTTCTCTGCAGATGAAGAGATCCCAAGCTGCAAGGAGGCAACGGCAGAGACGACAAGCTCGGAGGAAGAGCAAGAACCTGGCTTCATGCCCATCACTGGTACATACAGCCAAAACCGGCACGGCGAGAGCCCCACGGACGGGCGAGCCCTGCGCCGCTCCAGCCGCGGCTCCTTCACCCGGGGCAGCCTCGAGGACCTCCTCAGCCTTGACCCTGAAGCCCATCAGAGCTCTATGTGGCTGGGCACCGAGGATGGCTGGTATGTCCCCAGGACGGGGGAGCACACACATGGCATGGCCCCCAATCCCAGGTGAGCCTCAAGCTTTGCTCTTCTCCCATAGCATCCACGTGTACCAGTCCTCGGACAACATCCGTAACAGGAAGAACAGCATGAAGATGCAACATGCTGCAGCTGTCATGTGCATCTTGTAAGTGGGGAAGATTTTTGGCTCCGGGATGTCCACAGTGAAGTGGGTTGGAGTGGCTGAGTGGGGCTCTGTGATTGGTTGTCCAAGAGTTTTTCTCCCCGCAGGTATCTTGATAACCAGGTTTTCGTGTCATTGGCCAATGGGGAGCTCATTGCATATCAACGGGAGGCAGGTGAGGCTGGATAGGGACCATCAAGGGGTGCTGTGAGGATTAAACGCAGCCCCAAACCGGTGGGTGCTTGGGCAGCCCCCCAGGAAGGGATGCTCAGGGTGCCGGGAGCTTCCCTGCCTCTGTGGGAAGGGAAGGGACATTCCTCAAGAGATGCTGAAGACCCCAAAATTGGAGCCAGGTGGAGGTGTGCCTCCTTGTCCTGGTCCGTGCCCACTGCTGGCATCTCCTGGGGACATCAGCTCATGTCCCCTCTAATGGGGGACCTGGAGAACAGACATCTCCAGCCACTGCATCTCATCAGCTGGGTCAAGATGGGGTTGTTTGGGGATGCTTTAACTACCCACCCCACTCCCACCACCCTCACAGGCCGCTTCTGGGACCCCCAAAACTCCAAGTCCCTCTCCCTGGGCTCGCCGGGAAGCCCCATCACCAAGATGGTGGCAGTGGCAGGGAAGCTCTGGTGCGGCTGCCAAAACCGGGTCATCGTCCTCAACACCACCACGTTGGCACAGGAGGTACCGTGGGCAATGGTGGGAGGTCGGGGGGACAGTGACGGACATCAGTGGTGGCATCATCAGTGGCATCACTGCGGCTCTGTCCCCCGCAGCACACACTCCAGGTGGGACAGGACGGCGGGCGCAGCGTCACCTGCATGGTGAGCGCAGGGACCGGCGTGTGGGTCGCACTGCAGAGCAGCGCCCAGGTCCGGCTTTACCACCCCACCAGCTACGAGCAGTTGGCCGAAGCGGATATCACCCCCCCGGTACACAAGATGCTCGCCGGTAAGTCCCACCAGCGGCAGGTCTCCAGTGGGTGCCCATTGCTGTCTCCAGTGGGTGCCCATTGCTGTCTCCAGTGGGTGCCCGTGCCCATGGTCCGCCCTGAGGATGCGATGCCCGCAGCGTCCGGTGCTGGGAAATTTATTCTCTCCTGCATCCCCACCAGTTTCGGGGAGGGAGACCCAATTTGTGACGCTCATGGGGTTCGTGCTCGGTGTCGTGCAGCTGCGTAACCCCACAGAGAAACAGGGTGGCCCTGGGCGGATGGATAATCCCATGGAGAAAGGGGGCATCCCTGGGGGGGCTGCGTAATCCCGGGCAGAGACTGGGCAGCCTCTGGGTGGCTGCGTCATCCCACATGAACCGGGCAGTGCCTGGGCATCAGCGTAACCCCACGGGGTGACAGGGGGTCCCTGGGTGGCTCCATAATCCCACACAGGAATGGGGCAGCCCGGGGTATCTGCGTAATCCCGCGGGGTAATGGGGCAGGTCCTGGATGGCCGTATAATCCCACGCAGGAATAGGGAGACCCCTGGGAGCGCGCGTAATCCCACGCAGAAAAAGGGCAACGGCCCCGGGCGGCTGCGTAATCCCACGGGGTAGCAAGGCATCCCCTGGATGGCGGCGTAATCCCACGTGGGAACGGAGCATCTCCTGGGCGTCCGCGTAATCCCAGGCAGAATTCAGGCAGCCCGAGCCGGCAGCACCCCAGGGTGCTTTGTACCCCCACGGGGGGGCGTGGGGTCCTTTCCCTGCACCCCACATCCCCCAAACACCCCTGGGAACGGGGGCCGCTGGCGTTGGCGGGGTTCTCGGCCCCGCACTGACAGCTGGGATGCTCGGCAGGCTCGGATGCCATCATCCGGCAGCACAAGGCAGCCTGCCTGCGCATCACGGCGCTCCTGGCCTGCAAGGATCTGCTGTGGATCGGGACCAGCGCCGGCGTGGTGCTGACCCTCGCCGTCTCGCCCAAGGCGGCCCCGGTGTTGGTGGGGCTCTCCCAGGGTCACACCGGCCACGTCCGCTTCCTCACCGCCATCGAGCTGCCCGACGGCTTCGACGTCCTCTTCCCGTTGCCAAGGGAGACGGGTAGGTGGGATGATGGGGGGGACGGGGAGGGCCCGATCCTGATCCACTCTAGGGGGGGAGCGGGTGCTTTTTACAGCGTCGGGAACGCCATCCCGCTGGTGGATAACGGGGATTAGCCTCGAAGTGTGGTCGCAGAGTCCCCACTCCATCCCTGCCTGGTTAAAATCCTGGGAGAAAAATTGGTGGTGGGTGGAAATTGGGTGTTAAACCACTCCCTAGGGCTTGAGTGGCCCCAAATTTCACCAGGAGACCCTGACTGCCATGGGGAAAAGCCACGGGAAAGCCATGTGCTGAGTGTCACCCAGCCCAGCTCGGAGGGTGGGGTGGGATGGAGAGAAGGCAGTGATGGGGGGGGGAGGTGGCAATTTGGGTGGGAGGGGCTACTTGGGGATGGGAGGACGTTTGGGGGCCAAGATGTGGTGCC
>VWZZ01001914.1:0-44130 GCA_013399095.1 Psophia crepitans
GCAGCCGAGCACTCCCACGGCACGGCGCGCAGAGCGGGCCACGGCGTGAGGGTTAGTGGCATCTTTCCAGTCCCTCTCCCAGCCAAGCCAGTGCAGGGCAAAACCAGTGCTGAAGGACAACTCACATTAATCAGGGACCCTCTGGTCCCCTCTGCACGCTGGCACCAGTGGGAATTGCTGCTCCCCCAGCAGCGTACCAAAGGGCTGCCAGGTGCCAGGGCAGATTCAAACCCCAGCAGACCGGACCCGCTACAGACCAAGAGGATGGTTAGAAATACCTGTCCAGAAGAGACACTTCTCTCATGATGGAGCCTCCTCCTTACAGGCAATCCACAGTCTCTTCTGTGTCTTCTTCGTGTCACCCCAAAGCTGGGAAGCTTCACAGCCAAAGGTGCTCTGATCCCCAGCAGAAGGGTTCATAGAATATCATGAGCTGGAAGGGACCCATAATGATCATCAAGGCGAACTCCTGGCCCCACACAGGCCCAGCCCCATCACAGCAGATGACTGAGAGCGTTGGCCAGATGCTGCTTGAACTCAGCCCAGCTCGGGGCGGTGACCACTGCCCTGGGGAGCCTGTGCCAGGGCCCCACCACCCTCCGGGGGAAGAACCTTCTCCTCATCTCCACCCTAACCCTCCCCTGGGGCAGCTCCAGGCCGTTCCCTGGGGTTCTGTCACTGGGCCCCAGGGGGAGGAGATCAGCGCCTGCCTCTTGGCTCCCCCTCGGGAGGAAGCTGGAGGCCGCCATGAGCTCTGTNTATGTCCTTTTTGTGCTGTGGCGCCCAAACCTGCCCCCAGCACTGGAGGTGAGGCCGCCCCAGCGCAGGGCAGAGTGGGACAATCACCTTGCTAGACCTGCTGGCAATGCCGGGCTTGATGCCCCCCAGGATAGGGTTGGCCTTTCCGGCAACCTGGGCACACTGCTGGCTCACGTTCATCTTGGTGTCAGCCAAGACCCCCAGATCCCTTTCAGTGTGGCTGCTCTCCAGCACGTCATCCCCCAACCTGTCTGTACCGCCAGGGCTGCCCCCACCCAGGTGCAGAATCCGGCTCTTGTGGTCCCCCGGCAGGCTTCACCTGCAGCTCACTCAACGCAACGCCCCGCTGGGCTCCTGTGTCCAGAAACGGCTGGCCATGGACCACCAAAAGGCAGAAAAGCCAAGAGCAGCACAGCCCCCAGCAGTGGGTCAGACTGAGGGGGGAACCCCAAACCCGCAGCCCAGCAGGACAGGCAGCGATGCAGCAGCGGGCGAGGGGCTGCAGCCCCACTGCGCACTGCTCCTCCCCAGCACAACCGGGTCCACCAGAACAGGATCTGCAACGTTGGCTATTCAAGTCCACTCTGGTTTAAACACTGAAATTGCTTTAAATGCTGACACTGCACACAAAACACCTCTGAGGACCCCAGTCTTACCACCGGGGCTCGCCCAAGGGGTCCTGGTGCCCCTGGGACAGGACAGCCTTTCGACGCCAGCGTCCAAAGTGGAGCCCCACTCGGACACGGCTCCTGCGCTGGACCCGCTCCTGGGGATGGGGGACGACGGTGAGCAGTCACTGCTGGAAGCGGCCATCTCCTCATGGCTGAGCTGTCTCTGATGTCCAAAGATGCAAATGCAATTTTACAACGGGTGGCTCTACGGAAGGTTCCTCACTGAAAAATGCAGCTATTTGTATGACACTTATAAATGTGCACACACAATGGACTCGGGAAAGCTTTGTGCCCGAATACTGTCAACACTCTGACAACATTTTTATTATACTAGTAAATAATTTGTTTCGTTGCTGCTTAATTGGGAATCAATACAGTGCCTATGTTTAATTACATCCCCTATTTCAGAATGGTCGGGATCAGTCAGTCTTCTTTTCTCTCCCTACAGAGAGCGTGCACTCTCTGTTTGGGATTCAGAGCGCGCAGAGAGTGCCCGTCGGAGAGAACAGCCCCCTTAAGGAAATGGGCGCAGTTAGCAGGGTCATTATTAACCATAAACAACCCACGCCAAGAAGGGTCAGAAGCCCACTTACCCTTTCCCATCTGTAAACAGCCAATTATTCAGCTCATCAAACAAAATAATGCACAAGTATTTACATAAACGTGGTCGTTGTGCGTGCACGTGTGTGTGACCAGGTGCATCTGGCACAGTTAGAGGAAGCCCCATGCTGGGACGTGAGTGTGTGCAAAACCCAGAGCGCAGCTCAGCGCACGGGCAGCTGCCAAGCCCCCCCGGCCCGGCGGCAGAGCCCCCCTCGCCGCGGGAAGAAGGCAGCTGCCTGGCCTGCGGTGAGGCCGGGTGCTGTGACGAGGTGGTGCTCGCTGGCGGCAGCGGCACTGCTGCTCTGCTCGGGGGGGATGTGGGTGAGCAGCGTGTGAACGTGAGGATATAAATAACAATATCCCGCGCTGTCTCACAGACAGCTGTGTGGTAACTCTTGCAATTACTTGCTTGTAAATGGCAACCTTTACACGTGCTTGACTCGTGACATCTTTACGCGCTCCATCTCTGGAGAGCTCCCGGTGTGGCTTGGAGGAGCTGCCTCCCACCGCTGTGCCGGTGCTCCTGCTGCCCGCCCTACCGAGGCCATACGGCTGGGGTGTGCGGCACGGGGAGATCCCACCACCCTGCTTCATCATGGGGCTGTGGCTCCAGCCGGGACCCCAGATAGGCCCCTGCCCAGGGAGCGGGGATCTCCAGCCAGGCATGTGCTGCCACTGCCACCATCCACTGCGTGTTTCAGACTGGTGTGCTCGTGGACCCAAACCTTCCTCCTCATCTCCAAAGTACACCCAGACCTGTGGCACAAGGAGAAAGCAACATACTCTGTGTGGCTGGTGCAAAATGCTTCAGTGCATCCCTACAAAGAAAGCAGTGGCCACCTGCAAAGCTGCCCAAGAAAGCACCATGCAGAACACCCAAACCTACAGCCTCTGGGGGCCAGAGCATGCCCCCCGGTAACCCTCCCACACCATGTCGGGGCTCTGCAGACGCACGGGTCAGTCGCTCGGTGCTGGGAGCAGCCAGCAGGAACGGGGCAGGGCGGAAAGCCGGTGCTGTGCTGTGCCACGGCCACCCCTCCAGCCAGGCACGGCGAGAGCTCCCCTCCGCTCCCTGCTGCCGCCCCCACACGTGAGGGCAGCAGGGCGAGGAGCAGCACCCAAGGCCAAGACGTGTTTCTTTGATGCTGGGACGCAGCCTACCTGCCCGGCGTCTCTCCATCTGGACAAAGCATGACCACTTCTCTAAAGCAATTTTCATCCCTAATGCAAGAGCTGCATTTTAGCATTAATTTTTTTTCTGTAGACAGACTTCAATCTCATTAATTTTAAGACACTCTAAGCTCTCTTTAGTGGTCTCTAACATAATTCTCCTAACTTAAGATACACTAGATAGAAGTAGCCAATCCCATTCATAATTGTATATATGGCCAGCAATTCAAATTCACTTCCCCTGATTTAATGTCCTATTTGTATTCTATCGATAAATGAAGTTCTCAGGACCATACTTAAATGGAAGCAGCACTATGCTCTGATAGCCAAAGCCAGCAAAAAAAATTTGATCACTAAACCAAAACGTCTTGTAGTATATGATTCCTTGACTTATTGTTCTCTCCTCTTCACTGCACTTGAATATTAAATGTTGTATTAATAGCTCACTCTTAATTATCCATGAGTAATGTACTACAACCAGGAAATTAATGGAGGGAAGCATCACAAAAATGGAAAAAAAATTTCTCACTACCTCCGATACATTTTCAAACAGCCTGTGAGAAAAAGGGAGACACAGGCGCTGCCTTGAAGGCAGCCAGACAAAAGGCCAGCGCTGGGGAGGGGTCCACCACGAACACAACGCCTCGCCCCTCTGGGTGTTGCTCGCTGTGGGACAAGATCATCAGCAAGGGTACGATAATGATGTGAAACCAGGGGCGGCCTAGAGAGGGGAGGGCAGGGGCAACCGCTGTCTCTGTCCTGAAGCCCAAGATAGATGAGATGATAGCTGAGACCAGAGTGTCTATGAAAAGTCTGCAAGGTAGACTTCTCCATAAACCTGTAACTCACCTCTGGCCTTCATGGCTGCAGGAAGGTGTTGAGATCAGAACTGGAACAGACTGACAAAGGACTCTGTGCTTTTATGGATAACATGGATTCTCAGAGGTAAACATACAGCTGACAGGCATGGAAGGAGACACTACACCCCTCATCTCATCACCCTGGTTTAAAGTGTTCTCCAAAGGCGGTGTCCAAGAGGGAGGACCCCTCGTCTCCACCAGGATGTCTTCCCCTCCCCTGGACCAAGGGCCCAGCTC
The DNA here is from genome assembly GCA_013399095.1 of Psophia crepitans. NCBI lineage: Eukaryota > Metazoa > Chordata > Aves > Gruiformes > Psophiidae > Psophia > Psophia crepitans. The sequence goes on from VWZZ01001914.1 coordinate 4,301, forward strand.
AGACCCTGGGCTCGGTGGTGGCAGCACAGACCCACGGCACTCATCAGTCCCCAGGTTTCGCATCCCATGGAGATGGGCCCGTAGGCTGGATCAGCCAGGCACGTTTTGACCTGACGACGCAGCTCAGCGCTCACGCACCTAAATCCCACCGTGGGTGCTGGGCTGCTGTCAGCCTCCTGTCAACACACCCGCACCTGGACACCGAGCCCTGCGAGATGTCACCGCTGACATAAACACGTGGCACGGACCGTATATATCAGCACTCTCAATGCATTGCCCTACTTTGAGGGTCTTTGTCTCCATAGGTACAACACGGCTGTCACAGCAGCTGCACGCCATGCAGAAGGCAGCACACCTCTTCCTCTGCCGCCACCAGCACGATCTCCGTTCTCCAGAGCACCTCAGGCCTGTGGAAGCAGAACCGAGCTTTCTAAATCACATTCTTGGCAATGCCGGTGACCGACACTGCGAGCACGACGGAGAGCCAGCAGACGGACAGACAGACCCGCAAGCAGGAAAGACGCTTTGTAAGTAAAACCAAGGGCCTGCCTTCCGGAGCAGCGCTTTACCTGGGCTGCGATGGAGCCTCACGAGAGCAGGTGACAGTCGGCACTGAAGAGGAAACAGGCAATAATATTCCTTTAACTCCGTCACTAGAACCACCGCCCAAGGGAGGGAAACGCTGCACAAGTTGTCTGTACCCTGATGCAAAGCACAGGAATCAAAGCTCTGCTACCCTGATCAGCTCCGAACTTTGTAAAGCTCATCTATCGAGTTGCTCAGCACAGGGAAGGGAATTAGGTACTTTGCCTCTTACTCAATACGGCATTAAAAAATTAACAGGCCATTACTAAGTTTTCTTTGCATTTCTGCCTATTACAGTGTTATTTAACGACTCGGGGCTCTGCTCCGAGCTCAGCACTGTTGACACAAGGGACCGGCTGCCGACCGGCCCCAGCAGCAGCAGCACTTTTCACTCCAGCTGACGGGCACTGACTGTCCTCGGGCAGGGAGCTGGGGCGGTTGGTCACGCAACAGGGCTAGGCACCAGCTCCCGACCAGGGCACAGAGGTGAAGCGCAACAGGCTCCTACAAGGTCCTCCAAGGGCAGCATGGATGAGGGACACTTGCTCTTCCACAGACTGTTCCTGAAGCCGGGGGTCCTCCAAGGACAGCACAGGCTGAACTGCTCTGCAGCGGGCAATGTTGTCCTGCTCCCAGAGGCGGACTGTGCCATAGGGCTATGCTGTCGGGCATCCCCGGAACGTGCTGCACCATCAAGCCATGGCTCTGCCTCTGCCCCAAGCAGGGACACCGGGGACAGCGCCGGCACAGCTTCTGCAAGGCACCCAGGGGCTGCGGCAGGCAGGGCCACGGCAGCACCCACCTCCGCGGGTACGATCCCAGGGCTGCTCCAGAAGAGTGAAATGGTGAGGTGTCTAATTAAATTTGTGCCGCCCATTGCCGGAGCCCTGCAGCAGCCATGAATTATGCAGCGACTCACTTACATGTCAGCAGGATCACAATATTGATGAGTTATCTCACATGTAATCTGATAAAAACCAAGATAAACTCAGCAAAAATTGAGTGCAATATGATCCTTTCCTTTCAATAAACAATTTCCAGCCCCACGTTGGGAGTCTCTCTGCATTCCCCTCTCCCCGGGCTCCCTCCTCACCTCAGGCAGCCCAACCCAGCAGCTCCTCAATATGGCCTAACGCCGGCACAAATCAGCAGCCAAGCTGGCGGCATTAACCTACAAGCTGCGAGACAGCGCTGGGTGTCTGTGAAGCGCTACCTGGGGGATATTTCCATGCCATATGGAATTAGAGGCTGGTGCGCTCCGCAGCGCCGCTGCATTCCACAAGGTCTGCGTTTTGGCATTTAGATTAATGTTGGAGACAGGGAGGAAGAAGTTGCCATGTCTCACACCGACTCCCTCCTCTCCATCTGAGCAAATGACGGATGGCAGAGTGCAACTCCCCCTCGGAAATGCTTTCCGGCATCGCGCAGACCCGGGTCCGACTCCAGCTCCCATGACAAGCCGAGTGCTTTATAATCCTGGCCCGGATGCTTTCGGTACCCTGGGAACAGCCAGCAGCGCAGGCTCCTACCCTCAGCCGAAACACGCCCCACAAGAAGCACCACGAGGAGAGGGGAGATACTTGGTGCTTCTGGCCACGTCTGGTCACCAGGCCCATGCAGAAGGCTGAGAGCAGTGAAACAAGGACAGAGGACATCGCTCCTTGTACCAGCACTTTCCCGGTGCAGCAGGGGCTGGTGCTGCGCGCCCCAAACTCAGTGAGACCTTCAGAGAGACCCCGAGCCCCCAGGAAGGGAAGTGCCCATCCACACGGCTGCTCCCTGAGGCGGGGGAGCCAAGTCCACCCCTCTTCCAGCCAGCGGCAGAAGTGATGAACAGCGAGCAAAGTGACCGTCCTCACCCTGGGGACACGCACCAGATTCTCCTCAGCGCTCTGGGCCACAGTGCCTTCGTACCACCAGCTGCGGGAACATAACAAAGCAACCACTTCATTAACAAGAAACTAACAACAGATGAAGCATGGACACAGCAATTACACCGGCTGCCAGGTTTGCCACCTTCAGGAGGTGGCACAGAAATGCCACGTGGCAAAGTGGGAGCCAGCAGCAAAGGGGACAGGGGAGCTTGCCGGACACCGCCAGGAGCTGAGAGCCCTGCGTCCACCCGTAAACCCCATCACCAACCCCACCACTGTGGGTGCTTGCGGAAGAGGTGATCGTAAATAGGCTTGTTTGACCTTCTCCTGAGGGACGTTCACTGCTGGGTTTCTTTTAAAATATTATTTTGAATCCATAACAAATTTCAAATAGAGACAAAGACAGGAAAACGGATAAAGAATTGAACTGGTGGGACAAGGGAAAGACAGGAGGAAGGGGATGTTCCCAAGGGAACCAAGAAACTGTGGAAAAAGACCAGTAAGCCTTAATGACTTAGATGAATGTAAAGGTCCCAGTACTGGGGCGAGCGCCTGGCTCCCAGCAATGCCGCTCTGCTCTCCAGACCGCTCAGCACGCGGAGGCCATCAGCAGGCTGGATGCACGGCCGGACTAGCTCCCGACAGCGGGGAGGGCCGGTAAGACCAGCAACGCAGTCAGCAGCACGTGCCCAGCCGACCACTGGCAGCCCTGGGCTCCTCACGGCCACAGGTTCCCCCGGTTCAGCACCGGCCATTGCAGGAGGGCTCTGGATCCAGCCAGCCCCCCTCTCCCCCTGTGCCTGGGGGGGGTCTCGGAGGAGTCAGGCTGACGCTGGCCCAGCAGGTGGGGAGAACTGTGGCGAGCAGGGGGCTCAGCTGGTCCAGCACCCTTGCAAGGGTCTCCAGCCCCGCTGATACGCCCGTGGGAAGGGGCAGGAACAGTGCTGCCTGGAGACCCTTCACTTCACAGATGTGTCTGTGCACGAGAGAAACTTTCACAGTTTTACTGCTCTTCAAGTATTTTAATGCAAGCCATTTGGTGTCATATTTTTTAAAAACGGATACCAGCACGAGCTACACGCGCATTAGCAAATGTCTCTGTATTAGTATAAATACAAGAAGCAGAAAAGCACAGTCTGACTCCTAATCCATATGGTTATTCCAAATAGATTGCATGGTCTTAAACTTTGGCTTATTAGACTGGATCCTACATATGGAAAGAATTAAAATGCTGGATTTACAGTGCAGGCTAATCAGAACGTGTTTAACTTACGATGCCCCAGCAGACCCAGAAAGTCACAGCCTCCCAGGCACCTGGCGCAGAGTCTGATTCCGCTCACGCCCGTGTAAACCTCGCGAAACCCCAGCGTTACGCAGGCTTTACTGCGGCGTAAGGCAGGGCAGGATCCGACCTCCAGCACTCGAATACAAGCAAGCTGCAAAAAGGAAATGCCTCATTTCCCACTGACTGGTCCATACAAGCACAGAGACAATAGGGCCAAGCGTACGCGCCGCACAGGAGCGCTGGCCAGCCTTCGGGCTGCTTTGCCGTGACTCTTCCTATCTGAAAAAGCCATCAGCCTGCCTGTTCCTTCACTTAGAATAAAAGGTCACTTCAGGGCTTTTAGGGCTGGGTTTTTTTTTTTCCCCCCAAAAGAATTATCTTGATTTCTTTTTAAAATACTTTGCCCTTCGATCACAAAAGCTGTTAAAAGCAAGGCATGATATCACTGTTAATGAAGCCAGAACTCAAGGGAAGGTAGATATACATTATTTACTTCTGCTAATTTATTTCTGGACAGGGCTAGACTCATCTTGGGAGCATTAATACCCACGTTTCCACCACCACAAATGTGAGCACGCTGAACTCCCCCAAAGAGTCTCTCCCGCAGCAGCCTGAGCCTCACCCCCGTTGTTTTTGCATGGATTTATTCCACTGATGTTGTTTCCATGTGAGTCAGTCGCCTTTTATTACTCCTCTAACTACAACTTTCTCCAAAGTTGTTGAATTTCTGGACTTGGAGTGGTGACAAAAGAATACACTGATTCACCCACTTTCACACCGCGCTGTCTGCTCTCGCTGTCTGACATCTCCCTACAGGGATCATTTCTACGTTGTCTCCAGTTTGCTTGTTTTTCCAGTGTTTTTTTCTATGAAAACCTAAATTGTTTGATTACAAGCACATTTTTAAGTAAAAGGCTTCAGGAGCAGCATTCTGCTTTAGCTCCACACTGGCTCCCTTCCAAAAGCTACCTTTGCTTCATCTTTTACATGTAAGGAAATGTTATTACCAGCTTGAACAAACAGGCGCACTGCTAAAATGCTTCAGCAAGGCTGTCCTGAAGCCGCGCAGTCTTCGTGATGAGGTATTAACAACTGATGAGAAAAAAACAATCCATTTTAACAACCTGTCCGCACACACACGTCACACAGGGCTGAGAGAAAGCAGGGAAACTTTCAGTCCAACAGGTCACTGTTTTCAAAGTCGGTACAAAAGCACGAAGCAGCTGGGCTTCGGAAGAGCTGCTCGGCTCACGTGGGCAGCACCTCTGCTGCTGCACGACAGAACTCGGTCCTGAAGAGGAAAGAGAAATCAGAAAAGGGGCAGTGTTCACTAAGCACCTCTTATCCTGCTGCTCTGGATCTGCACAAAGCTGCTGAGTCTGGGAGCGTCCGGCTCTGACACACGAGGTTATTTTCCTCACCCCACTAAAAAAATAAGATGTGGTTGCTAGTCCCTGGTGTTGCTCTGCTAAAGGAAAAAATGCAGACTCTGTTCAGAAGAATCACTGTGGAAATATTCTTAAAACTGTGTGTTTCTTTTTTTCACTCTGACCAAACTGAGGCAAAACCAACCTGCCAGACCATCTGAAAAGAGGAGGGGAATTTATTGAGAAAAACACTTTCAGTGATGTCACCCGAGTTCACCGTTCACCCGGATGCCAATGGCACAGCTCCGGTCTCGGCACATCTGCTGTCTCATTTTCGTCACCACCCCAACAGTTACGGAAAACCCCTGGAAACAGTCAGGGCAAAGGGAGGCTCTGAGGCAAAGCCACGGCTGGCAGAGCCACGGTGACAGTGCCCTGCCTGTGCTGCAGCCAGAAAGCTGCACCGAAAACTGCACCAAAGCAGCTCCTGCCCGAACAGCAGCAGAACCCACCCAGCTTCTCCCCACAGGGCTCCAGGCTCAGGCGCTCTCAGCCCGGAGGGCAGGAGCAGACCATGCCTGAAGCTGCTGGAGTCACCTCACAGCAGGGCGGGTGGCCAGTATGAACCAGTATGAATCCAGCAACGTGCCCCACGCACAGCAGCCTCGAGGGTACGAGTCCTCCTGCACCCAAGCATGTCTCTGGCCTGCCTGGGTTCTCTGATCCACCCCGCTGCTGACCCAGACGATAAGCCCCCGCCCCGGCCGCAGGGCTGGTCCCACAGTGTGCTGCATGACCCCAGCACAGCTCCATGCACCCACACGAGTCCGGCTCCTTGGGCTCCATCCCACACCCAACACCGTTAATCAATGGCGCTCTCCTTCCGGAAGGGTCACTGGAGGCGGTGCAGAGGCAGGAGGGGAGAAGGTTTTAACAGCGCAGCAGACCCCTTAATGATTACATCAAGTGGCAAGTCATTTGCTAGTCTCCTTAACTGCCAGAAAACAGATCGGAGCGTTCAGTGCCTCCTCCCCCCCCCGGTGCCAGGACATGTGCAGCGTGCCGAAGGGCAGCCAAGGTGCAGGATCGTACCCCCAGCCCATCCCTGCCCCCTCCCCAGCCCCAGCACAGGGCTCGCAGAAAGCCGCATGCTGGGCTGAGCATCTGACAAGCACTTGCAATTAGGAGAAGACGGCAGCCCTGCGGCGCTGCGCAGGGATGGCGCAGCAGCGGAGGCAGCAGCCAGGCCAGCCAGCAGCACTGCAGCCGCGCACAGGCTCCCGGGCACAGAGCATCTTCTTGGGCAAGTCTGGAAAGCGCAGCTCAAACCCCGAAGAGTTTCCCCACGTGGCCTGTACTGCCAGTGATGACAGAGGAGCCTGTTCAGCCCTGCTGAAACCTTCATCGGATTTTGCTGTCAAAAAGCTGCAGTGAAACTTGGAAAGGCTATAGATGCGTAACCATGGCTGAGCCATCCACTTTGGTACTGACAGTGGTTCTGCAAAAATACAGGTCAGGGAACCACTCTGCACTAACCACAGCCTAACAGGCTCTTGCTCTCTCCAGCCACTCAGTAATGAGGGCCAGAAAAAGATAAGGAGCATGTTTTCCTTTGGATTTTTAAGAAAATTATTAAATTGGGATCAACTTTTCATCTTTCTCACAAAAAGTGCTCTGTCATCTCATGCCCGTTCACCTACGCAAAGACAAGATGACATCTCTGGCTAAAGGCCGGCAGTTCTGCACCTCCTTGTCACTTTTAACAAGAAAATAATCCTGCAGAAACACTTGAAAAACAAATCGGTGTTGACACTCCTCATCTGCTAGGTACGTTTTACGAAAGGAAAGAAATACTGCATTAGCGTTTGACCTCCTCACCTTCCTGACATTGGAAGAAAATAAAGAGAGAGAGGCTCAGAAAAGCTGATGCTGGAGTAACAAAGTAATGAGAGCCGGCAGCGCTCCGCAGGCAGCAGCCCACCTGCCACCGGGGGGGCCGGGCAGGGCTGCAGCCACCCAGGCAGAGGGAAGCTGCAAGCCGAGAGCACAGAGGAGCCAGCGCATGCCGCTGCAGGCGCCCAGCAAGCTGTCACGGGGCGCCAAGGGGGCTGGAGGGGCTGCAGGAGTTGCAGGGACCGGCGCAGGCCCTCATGCTCCCTGCCACCTACCGCCGCTGCCAGTGGCTCCCTGCTTGCACCAGTGGCACCTTGTAACTGGTGCTGGAGGCTGGACCCAGCTCAGAAGAGGGCAGGAACCAGAGCGCGACAAATGACCGCAGGGAGGTCCTGCGGCACACGCTGCAGCTCTGCCTGCTCAGCACCAAGCCTAGCACCCACTCGGCCCACTCAGAAAGAGCAGTTCATAACCAAATGAGCTCACCCCACCGAGAGCCACTGTGGCAGATGAGGGCATGAGGACCAGAGTCCCACCCCTTAGAGAAGGATCATACAGGACATCGCCAAACAGCTTCGCAATCCTGCAGAATACTGGGGCTCTGCACGTGGGCTGCAGTGCCTCCACGTGAGCGAGCCGATGTCCCCACACCGGGTCTCATCTCACCCACGGGAGCCCTGCTCCATCCTCACACCGCTACGTGGCTGTACAACACCACGGGGCTGCTTGCACTCAGAAGACCGCTCTGTCCTGCTCTAAACGCTCGCGAACCACCCAGCGTGCTTCCAGCTCCAGATCTCTGTAGCCCATGGGCAGGAACGAGAGGGCTTCCTCGGCTCCCAGAGCTGCCAGCTGCTGCCTTCGGTCTGGGCACAGTGGATTTCACCAAGTCAGTCATGCTAGCCCCATCTCCTCTCCCCCAGGCAGAGGTTAGCAAGAAATAAAACTGAGCTTTGTCTTCTAAACAGCCAGACACTTTCTCCATGAACGTGCTACCAGCACAAGCAGGCTGCCCTTTGGACACAACACTCGGATGACTTTCCACGTACGCGGGCACCAGATGGTCTCACTGCTTCCCCAGTATGGCTGGGAATAGTTCTGCTGCTGCCTCGACAGGCACAAGTCCTTGCCTGTAGGAGGTGGGGGCACTCTGAGGAACTCGCAGAAATATTTTCCCACCGGTAGCTGTCGGCCTGAGCTAATGCAACATGACACATATCTCGCTATGAACAATGCGCTGACATTCAGAGCCTGCTCGCCATGTTCCAGACCGCGCCATTATCACCACAGCGTGATCGCAGGCGGGGGGATACATTTCTCTTCGGAGGTTGTTTTGAGGACCCCGTTGAGGTACTGGTGCTATGGAAGACCTGACATTCCTTCCACGAGACAGCTTTGTAACAGGGAGCATGGTGCCTGTGGTCCTGTCAGCTGGAAATAGGAAGGCAGAGAGCAAGGCAGCGTTGCCTGAACAAGGAGGCTCCGGCAAAGCCACTCTCGTTAAGGTCCAGGCACACCAGCGGCTTCACACCCTGCAGTGACAGTCCTGGTCCCTGCCACATCTACCCTTGTCCTTGGAAAAGATGCTGCTAAAGATGCTTGTGCCAACCATCCCCAGTCTAAAGACAACCCCTCCACCAACAGCACGCTCCAAGAATCAGCTCTGGTAGCTCCCAGCACAACGCCGCCAGGAAAGCCGGTGGGAAGTCCCTGGGACAGATCCCCTCCAGGCAGCAGGTGGGGAAACACAGGGAGCACGATGGAGAGCATGGCTCAGGTGCCGAAGCCCTGACACCCGCCCCTGCACCGCTTATACAACAGCGTTACACAACCCGGCACTTCAGCAGGTTGCATAAGGATGGGACGGGCTCACCTTGAAACCCCGGAGCCAGCGGCGTGCTGGGACAGCAAACCCACCACTGGTCGCCTGAAAGCACATTCCCCACCGTGCTGCCTCCCCAGTCACCCTGCCAGGCAGCTCCTGGGGGAGGCAGCCCGGCACGGCACAGCCCGGCACACCTCAGCACTCCAGGAGGCAAGAGCAGCTCTTCCACCACGTGCTGCAAAGAGTTTCATCTGACCCCAAATCACAGGACCAGGAAGTTCCTTCTTGTAGGACAAAGAAAATGTTTTAACTTTGAGAGATTTTAAAGTCATTTTTGTTAGAGATCAGCTGGAGAGGCAAGCAGCAGTTTCACAAAATTTGCAAATTTTGGCTCAGTGACAAAGGCAGCGCCACGGCCACCAGCAATTCCTAACTTCCACTCTGAGCCGCTGGGAGAAGGAGCAGCACCGCAAGGCGCTGCCACACAGCAGGTATGAAGTTCCAGTCTCTGTTTCCACAAAATCCACCCAGTGCATCCCAATGTGTAAAAAAACAAGCATCTACCACACCAGGCGGCACGCAGAGAAGGCTGCTGGAAGGATGGGGTTTGAGCTTCTCCCTAGCTGCTAAAGTTTTCCATCTTCTGCACCCAAGCGAGATGCCTGCAGCCTGCGCAAGGATTTACAATGGGGCAGGCTCCCGAGTCCCTCTGCTTCTCAGGGAAGTATCAGGATATAAAAGGCCAATTGCATTAGTCAGTCATCAGGAGTTCAGGGCTTCTGCTTAGTTTCAGGTGACAGCAGGTAAAAAAAATTGCTTGGCTGCCTGACCCTAGCCAGCGGCATCCGCAGGGGCAGGACAGTCCCCTCTGCAATGTGCTACGCACACCGTTTAGTAACTGGGCAGCCCCACAGCAACGTTACAGAAACGTGCCTGTTTTCTGGTAACCGCCAGGGCCAAGTTCACGTAATGACGATGGGGCTCTCTCCCCCAGCAAGGCAGGGCAGGCCCTGGCTCGTACCAGTGACTCACCCTGGGCTCTGCTCCGCTCCAGCGACTGCCGTCTGCGCAGGGGTGGATGGAGCAAGACCCAACAACTGAAGGGTGCGAGCATGCCCACGAAGGTCCTCCCCATCTCATGAGCTGGCACGGGCAGGGCTGTCTCTCTACTGAAAGCCCCCACTAAGATCAGATTTGCCTCCCCCACAGCCGCATCCCACCGGCAGCTCTCAAGCCCTCAGCCTCTCACCGCCAGCGCAGCCAGCCCCTCCTCTCCCTGGGCTCCCAGCCCACATTCTCCGCTGCGGCAGAAGCGCCCAGCAGCAAGGCCACGACTCCCGAGCCCCAGCCCGTCCGTCACCCCGCCGCCCGCTCACCAGGATGGCCAGCCACATCTGGGGAGAAGGCCTTTCACGGTTACGTTGTCGTCAAATTTCATAATCACATTCCAGTTTTTCTTGCAACACAACTAACCAAACACTATCCAGACCCAAGACTAATCCTTGAAAACCTCACTAACGTCCTCCCATTGTCTTCCTCCTGCCGCTCTCCACACAACTCTTGGCTGGTGACCGCGCAGCCTATGTCACCCACAGTGCTCTCCCCACTCATTTGTTTCTTATCTCATGTAGCAACTCCTAAAAGGCCACTGCAAACTATTTTAACAAAAGCCGAGGTAGCCAAATCCAGCTCCCACTAGCCTCTCTTCCTCTCCTCCCCCCAGATATAAATTTTATACTTGAAACTACTAAAGTTGGCTGAAAATAATGATAACTGACAGATGCTAGGTTAAATAGGCCACAGTCTTTCCCTCGGGCCTAATTTAGACCGGATATCAAAATGATATAAAATATCATTACTTGCCTTCACTCCGCCAGGACATCTGCAGACAGACCGATATTAACTCTTTCCTAGGAGCGTTTTGTTTGCACAGTTATCTCGGAAGAGGCATGTTTTACCCAACCCACCCCTGCCCCAAACCCCAAGCGCCAAGGAAGCTCCTCAGCGAAGACACTGAAGTTCAAGCTCGGTTCAGCGCCAGGTGTTGGACAAGTCGCACAGGCCTGACCCTGCGAAGGTACCCGAGCATCTCGCCGCGACGCCGGCACGGCAAGATGTTGGGTGTACGTCAGGCTGTGTCCCAACAAAACCCACGGCAGGAATAACAGATCTTGAGAAGGGTTTCAAAATTATAAAACACAAGGAGGAAGACAATGGAGTATTTCACGCTCTTTTTCAGAGAGATGTTTTATCACTACACTTTTTTAAAAGAAGCATCTCCATCTGTGATTCCAGAGCTAAAGCCTCTCTGTACTTCAGCAGCAGTAGGCACCACTTCTGGGCAGCCTCCACCTCGTGCTCCACTGTCGAAGCGCTAGCGTCAGTCCTGCGCCGTGCACTGGCGTCAAAAGCTGATGCTGGGCTCAGCACGGTCCAGCAGCCTGAACACACAGCCCAGAGCTGCTCTCGTCCGTATCAGCGGACCGCTGATGCTCACGTCTGGCAGGTTTCCTCTCATCTCACTAGAATCAGACACCTAAAAGCTGTCCTCAGAAATGGGTAAGTCACCGATCTCTCTCACTGGAGTCCATACAATTAGCTTCACTGGTTTGAAGTTAATCAGGAAGAAGTCCCATCCACAACACCAAAACCTCTGCTCAAGAGCAGAGGTGAAAAGGTACAAGTCCTTGCCACCCTCAGGATTTCTTCTGAAATGCCGTATGAAATGAATTCATCCCCTATCAGCTGCATGGAGATGCTGGGCAGGGCAAAGAGCTCACCCAAGCTCTTAACAGAGGTGCAGAGACACCACTGACATACCACGCACTTCTGGCTGGCTTTAAATAGAATTAAGCAGCGTATAAGTTCAGCACAGGGACTATATGTGAACAGTGAGCACTGTTAGTGCAGAGATGCTGTGGTGGAGAGCACAGGCAGGAAATCAGAAATGAAAAGCCAATATAGTTCCGATGTCTCTAGATCACCTAAGCTATTTCCTCCCATTTTTGTCTTATGTGCTATTGCTAATCAGAGAGGGATATTTTGAACAGCATCAGCAAAATCTGTTAGAGACCCTCTAAATCCTTTTTCTGAGCCCAAGAAAGTCCAGCCAAGAATGCACTGCCACATCCTAACGGCACTTCTTGGGTGGCTGGGCCTGCAAGGCCAGCAACGATGGCTCCGCAGTGCAGGGCCCTTCGTGCTTGTCGCTCAGCGAAGCCCGTCACCCCGTGTGTGCACCGCGGAAGGGAGGCGGACACGGGCTGCAACCCCCATTTCTGGAGCTGGCCGAGGCAGCACAAAGGTGGGTCTGCAGCCTGACCCTCAGCCTGCATTGGGGTGGGAGCAGAGTGCTCGGCCAGGCTCCAGCCCACCCCGCCAGCTCACTTTTGGTACCCGCTGCCTTCAGTCCAGTTGCTCCAGGTTTGTAACAGCACCAAAAAAGTCAAAATGAAAAACACGAATCTTGGAAGTGAACATCCGTGGGTACTGGGTGGATGCAAGCAGCACCTCCATCAGTATGCGCCAGCACAGCAACAGGAGTCGGATCTAATCTGTGGCCACACAAAGGCAAAGCAGGACGTGGGGGCACAGTGAGGCACTCGCACATCTGACTTGGCAGAGCTCGTGGCGCAGCAGCAGCAGCCTTTAATTTAGCAGCCTTGTGGCCTCAAACAGATAACCCACCAGCAGCAGCACAGCGTACAGTACAACAGACTTTTCACTGCTCTGCTTAAGGACACATGCAGCTCAGACAACTTACGACATGTAATTAGAGACTGTATTTTAATGAATATGCACAAGGGGGCAGAGTCAGAGTTGTGCACCTGAGGTTAAATTTTGCATATTTTAACTTTTCAACACTTAGCAGTGCAGTCTTGCTTCATTAACTTGACCTTCTGCATCTCATTTCCTAGGAGGCTTGTTGGTTTTAGTTCTCTTAAAAGGAAAAAGAAACTTGACAGGAAAGTGTTCTTTGCTTCCATCCAGCACCCAGGATCGGGCCCAGCAGGCATCCCAGAGCCCTGACCCAGCCGTCCCCAGCACTCACGTCCTCCCCAGGCTGCGGCGGGTCTGACCAGGCTGCACCCAGTGTCCCCACCGGCACCTGCCCCTCCGGAGGCAACAGCCCCCTCCGCTCACGAGATGGACCAAAACACCCAACTAGAAAGCCTCATTTTCAGTGCTTATAAACTTGCCAAGGGTTAACTGATCAATTCACAATTTCTCATGGCAAATACATCAGCCAGACTGAATATATTGATTTGAAGATTTAATTCAGAACTACTTGGTTGTTTCTGAGAAATATTTCTAAGGTAAACTCTCCATCTCTCCCATTCTCTTCACTTCACAGGGCAAAAGCATATCCCTGTGTTTTGAAAAAAGGTTCAAGATCCAAGAGGACTATGAATCTCTGGCAGGTTTAATACCAGACAACGGCCTTTGTGTCACCCCATGAAAAATGCACCAACTCACCCACTTAGTCTTCCAAAACCTCTCTTCCCCCTTCCTCACCAGCTCTCGGACTTTAGCAGCTGAACTCCGAGACCAACGCCGCTTTGAGATGCCTGGAGTGGCAGGGCTCATCCCGCACTTGCACCCCGCGCTGCTGGAAGCATCCAGAGCACCACATCCACATCCTGATGGGCGATGGCCGGGGGAATGCAGACCAGTGCCGGTACCCAGCACCCTGGAGAGGAAGCCCTCCTGCTGCCCGTGAGGGATACAAGTCAGCCCCCAACGAGCCACCACTGGGCAAGCTGCCCACCTGACTTTCATCATCTTGACCACTTGCAAGCACATGTTGATGACTTTCTCAATCAGCTCAGCCTGGATTCAACTGATTACTGAATCTGCGATATAGGCAGAGATGAGAATTATTTCTTCTAATAGCTTTGGCTCTCTAAGTGAGCCAAAAAACAGGGAGGGGGGATTTTTGCCCCTTACAAACCCAGCCATGGTATGTTAAACAAGACTTCAGTAAAGATGGTTGTAATGGAAGAGGAGAAAGACACCTTTGACCTTCCATCATTTTGAAAGCAGGAGTTTGATTTACAAAGATATCACTGTTAGATAGTTACTGCACTAAATGTGCAGTAAAATGCAGCTCAAGTCAAAGCAGTGTCCGTACAGCCGCCTTCCCTCCACGCACAGCCGTGGTTGGCCACACACTTGCAGTCTTCAGAGTTGGCCCGCTCCAAGGGCTCGGAGCTCCTGAGGTCTCAAAGCCCACAGAGCTGGGCAAGATTGAAAACCCACTCAGTGCTTTGAAGTGAAGCCAAATTCAAAGAAAATCAGTCCATCAGTTTTGAAGTTACAAGTGTTACGCTTGGCAATGGGAACATTTCTGCTCCCATAGCCTCATAAAACTGTATTACACATTAATTACAACGTTAGGACATTACTTCTACATTTCAAGTCCAGCATAAAGAAGTTCAGAAATATCAGAATTAGGGTGGCCTCTGCAACCTGCATTTGACCTTCTCATTCGTTTGGATTGTGACAGACTTCGGTTACACTGGTTTTCCTCTGAGAAGCCGCATGCAGCCAGTGCACTGGGCGCTGGAGCTGTTCTGTGAGTGAACTGGAGATGCAGACTGGTGGATGCTGCTGCTGTTAAAAATGCAGCTTTACCTGCTGGAGCTGGAAGTTGCATGATCGGGAGAAAAGAAAAGGTTGTTTGATTAAAGGAAGACCGCACACCTTCCCGGAGCACCACCTGCTGTACTCGCCACACGTGGATTTTGAGCACGGTGCGACCCAGGCGCTGCTGCCAGGTTTGAGCGCCCCATGGGGCTGGCGAGCAAGGGGCATCCCAAGAGCAGAAGGGGGATGCGACAGGCTGGCAGCAGCCAGGGAAGCGGCTCATTGCCTGCAGGACTTTGCCAGGAGGCAGAGCGGGACAGCCCTGCAGACCCAGCCACTCTCCCCAGCCCAGGGCTGGATGATCCCCGCTGTGCGTCTGACCCACTTCACAGGGCTGCAGGGCACAGGCTGAGCCCCGCCAGCGAGCAGGAGCAGCAGAGGCGGCTGCACTCATGCGCTGACGAATTGCACACTTAACTGGAGACCGAACAAGGCTGGCCTGTCAGTGTGTCAGCACGGGGACTCCTAATCCGAGTCTGTGTCAGGGACGGCCAGCGGCCCAAATATAATTGCAGGGAGGCACACGCTCATGATCCGGCAGCAGAGATGCTGCTACTGATCCGACACGACAGAGCAGGGAAGGCGGCAGCAGCCACCGGCGCTGAGCCTCGGACCCGCTGCACAGAGAGGAGCCCTGCAGCCCGCGGAGCTGCCCCGTCTGTCCGCCAGCCCCAGGCCAGTCTGCAGGCCCATCGCAGACAGCAGGGGGACAGGTCCCACCCCAGCAGAGCCCAGGCCCATGCTACAATTAAGCTAGCTCTCTGAGGACAGGGAAACCAGGGACGCCAGAGCAAAGGCATTGCCTCAGCCTGTGGGCAGCCAAGCAGCATTTATACCGATTTTAAAGCAACAGTGGGGTGTGCAGTACCCGCCACTCTGCCAGACGGAGCTCAAAGCCACCCATGCAGAGATGTCACATAAAAGAGCCAAAGTGTGTCAGAGCCCCCAACAGCAGCTATGGCGGTTTTAATCACATTATTAATAACTATACTTTAAGATTTGGAGAAGAAAACAGCACAGCTGCTTACTGGCATTGCCAAGTGATTGCACCTTGCCCTCATGACAGTGTAAAACATACAAGACCGGAATCACCTCTACTCTCACAGCAAAACGCAGCCTTCCCCGAGACATCACATGGGAAACACCATCCAGGGCCAGTTGCAACAGGAGGAGAGGCAAGAGAGCAGAAATCAGTGCCCCAGGTTGTCCCAACTCATGCGGATGGTAGCTGTGTTTCCTAACATCCCCAAGCAGTGGACAAGTTTGCCATCTTACCTTCAAATGACAAACCCAGTTTACAGAAGAGGTATTAACTGCAGTCAGTTATTACTACAGGAGGCACGGGGAACAGGGCGCTCACCCTGCTCCCCAGCCTCCCATCGCAGGGCTCAACCAAGGCAGGCAGAAGAGCGAACGCAAAGCTGATGAGACAGACCACGCTCCGGAAAGGCACTGCTGCCATGCACCTTCCTGCCAGCAGAGCCTGGGGCCTGGATTGTGCTTCCTACCTGGTGAGGCAGGGGCTCAGGTTGCACTAAAGCATGAGGAATAAATCTCTCCTGCAAAATGAAGCACTGCGCATTGCACAGCAGGATGTGCCACTGAGCTGACACATCACCACCAGCTCTCAGACAGCACGGCCATATGGCAGGCCGGCAGCGTGCATGTTCTTTCACTTACGTTTCCCTAAAGTTTTGATATGACACCAGGAGCTGCAGCAAAACAGTTTAATGCCTGGGCTGAGCATGTAGCAGGATCATGGTGAGAGGGTTTTCCCCAGCAGCAGCACACTCAGCGATAAGACAGCATTACCTATTAACCAGGTTCAGCTAGGCTCAATCCAGAGGCAGATGTCTGAGCAAGACCTCTCACTATGCCCATGTACTGTGGGGCACCCACATATACCCCTGCCCTGCCTCACACACACCTTGCATGCTTCTAGCAAAAGCCAACACAAGCCCATGAGCAAAGCCACAAGGTGGCTGCTCCTCCTCTCTGCCACCCATGCCCGGGTGCAGGCAGCCAGCATGGGCTGCACAGCCCAAAGGTGCTCCCACAGACACCAAGGAACGGATGTCCCCGTGTCCAGGGGCAGACCCAGAGTGCAGGGGGCAGGCTGGGGGGAGCAGCCCTTTCCGCAGGCAGACACCCACCAACAGCTGGGTGCTCTGTGCTTGGCACGGCTCTCTTGCTGGGCCCTTCCACCCAGCCCAGGCAGCCCCATCTCCTGCTGAGACTGAAGAGCCACCTCTTCTCCAAGGCTGAGAGGTCTCTCCTCTGTGAGTAGGCAGAAGAAGGCAACAAACCATTTCATTTTTACTATTTGTATTTGACCTTTTTATATTGTTTGCTTTTTCCAGCATAATCTCTTAAGAACATGACTCCGATGATTTATAACAAAAGAATATCTCTATAGTGGGTGCCTTGCAAGACCTCTCTCCTGCTGCTTTAGAGTGATTTACTTTTGGATTAGCCTCTGATAGAGAAGGGCTCGGCTGACGATTTGCCCTCATATATCAAAAGGGAAATCCTTAAGACATCACTATAAAACAGCAGGAAAGAGCACCTGCCTGACTCATAAACTTATATGATGTGGTTTAGTCAGATAGGCCATCTGCTTCCCTTACATACCCATATGTCCTTCGCTGTTCCCTGCTACCTCACTGCTAACTTCAGTGATTTTCCTCTTCCCTTCTGCAAAGCTAAAATAAAGAGAAATTAATCGAATGATAAACTTTCATGCAGATGCAGATGGGAACAAGTGAAGTGGCCACTGTCTCTGCCTTCTAGTTAATACAATAAATAACAACAGTGAAGCTGATGAAACACATCTTCTCTTAATTAGATCCACGTTATAAACTTAATGTGCCAAATCCTGCCCTAGCTTACACCCACACAGCTCAGCCGACTCAGGTGAAGTGAGACAAACCCCTTCCTGGAGCACATCCCTGCCAAGGCCCAGGCATGCACAGCAGGAGCAGGGAACGTCCCCCAGCATGGTTGCACTCCTGCACTGCAGCCTCAGCCCCGCAGCAGACAGAAAGGGGGTCTGTCCCACCGGGGTTCGCCTCAACCATGGCCCGCCCCAACGCTTTGGTTAAAAATACAAGAAACTGGACCCAGGAGACTCTTCCTTTCCTAGGAGGGGCTAACGCTCTCCTGCCTCGTGATTACGCACTTAGGGGTTGACCGAGCCAAACCATGTATCAAACCATCATCACCAACAGCCACAAATGGAATTTTGTCCCATGGATTTGCCCGATTCCCTTTTGAATCCATTTCGGCTTTGGCTTCCACAACCCATAACACTAACTGCAGTAACACAGTTAAACACCATGTAATAAAAGGTACTTCGGGTTCACAACCACTGGCCAACTTCATTACGTACCCCTAGCTCTTGCAGGATAAGAAAACAATGGTTTTCTGATCACCCTTTGCCTTCCACACACAACTACATGTGGCTGGCAGTCCCCCCAGGTCCAACACAACACTCCTCTCCCAGCTGGACAAGCCTGCTCTTCTAGCCTTCCTCGCACAGAACCTGTTTCATGCCACCTTCTCCTCCCCCACCCTCTTTAAAGATCTATTCTGCTTTTTTGCAAGATGGGGTTTGTTTCAGACATCATCCCAAGGAAGATACCAGCATCCATCCTCCCCCAGTCCTGGCCAGCCACTCACCAGCTAGACCAGCATGGGGCTGAGAAAGGCACTGGTGGAGCAGCACTGGACCTCCAAGTCTTTCCCATGACCAGCACTGGGGTCCACAGGCCTCCAGGAGAGAGGACGCCTTGAAAAGCACAAAAATCGAGATAAATCCTGCAAGGCTTCAATGGCCAGCCCCACAGAGGGGCACAGAAGTTTATTGGGGGGCTGGAAGTGAGCGGTGCTGGTGTGTGCTGCTGGGCTGACTCACGCTGCACCCCGTGCAATAATTCCACATGATAAATGCGTTTGAAGCAATCATCGTCTGGTGGCAGATAACGCGTGGCCAGCAAAAGAGGTAGCGTTCCCCAAGCAGGCTGCCTGCTCTGCCTGGCCCCTTGCCGAGGCAGGACCCAACGAGATTTCCAGCCCCTGTCTCCGGAGGGTCTGGTAGCAGAGCACCTGCCAATGGCTCCGGGAAGGGGACGTACCTCCGTGGAGGCGGCAGGAGCTGTTGGCAAGCCCGAGGCAGGGCGCTTGCTCTGCAAGGAGAGTATGTCTGCATCCACCCGGGCTCGGCAGGGTGCTGCACTCGGGGAGAAGGGGGCTCACTGAGAAATCAACCCCTCCACGGCTCAGTGGGGACGAGAAGCCTACTGTTATTTACACTTCTTTTTAATGCTTGTCTTGCTTTTTATCTCCCAAAACCATGACTTTAGGAGGTCCGTTTTTCCCCCCTCTGCAATTCGGGAAAGCAAGCAGAGGTTTTTCCAGCTCTCTGGAGAGCTGCCTATAGCCTACCACAGAGTGGATAAAAACCTGCATAAAAAGACCACCCAAGGGACTGGGAAAAGTGGTCCCCACAGGAAAGAAAGAGGCATTTTGTTTAGAAAGGCTGAAGTGCAGACAATTACCCGAAGCAGAAAAACAACAGCATGAAATCTCCTGCTCGGCTTTCCCCTCTGAGCCCTGCCCAGCAGCGCTGGCCAGCACCGTGCTGTGCCACGGGCGAAGGAGCCGCCTCCACAGGAGTGGGCACCAGGGAGCGTACGCGTGTGTCCATGCACGTGTGTGCACAGACCGGCATGTGTTCCCACCAAAAACCAGGGAGCATTGCAGGCACAGGAAACACTTCCCTGCCCAAACGCTTTACACCGCTTTCCCCCCCAGAGACCCTGAATTTCTGTCATTAACACTGTTGAGCAAACCACCCCACAGTCAAGCAGCTGACCTCTGAAGACATCCAGCTATTGCAACACTCGGAGCAAGCGTACCCACAACGCGTCCTGCCCTGTCACACACCCAACAACAATGGTCTTGCACAACTGCGACGGCAACAGCCTTCCCGGGCACCACGAGCCTCCTGGCTCTGCCACCAGCCCATCCAGCATGGCAGCGACACAGCCGCGGTGAGCGACACGGCCATGGTGAGCGCCTGGCGGTCCTGCCCGCAGTGGCAGCAAGAGCAGGCAGGGCAGGCAGAGCGAGGCTCAGAACAGAGCTCTCTCTCCTCCACCGCCCCGCTCCCCACCAGCCTCCAAGGACATCCTGGAATTCAAAGAAATTAAAAGTGGAAAAGGCATCACATTAACCTCCTTAATTTTTCATTTCTGACACAGATTGTTTTCTCCTCATTTCAAAGAATTTCAAGTTAATGTCTGGAGGGCAGAAAAAATCCATTTCCCAATATGCCTGCTGCAGCTTTTTCACCAATCGACTGCCCTTCCTGGTACAATCACTGGGACATTGATTTTTTTTTTTTTTGCTAGAGCATCATCCAAAAATCTATCAATGCAAACAGCATCTTTGCAAAAAATACCAGCAGTCCAAGACAAGCTGCTTTATCCACCCTTTAACCCCAGTGCTGCAGAAAAACCTCTGCCTGGTACCTGTTCCAGCAGCATCCATCTCGGCACAGCAGGGACCAGAGGCAGACCCATGAAGCACATGCCGGCAGCAGCCTGTAGCCCGTGTCTCCCGCTTGGCAGGACAGTGCCTGGGGAAGGGCATCCCACTCAGGGTCGGTGGCAAGGGAGACATGCCAGGGCCCGGCTGCTCCGCAGCTGCTGACTGTGAGGGGCAGCACCCAAGGATGGTAGGTGGGGAAGACCACTGCAGTCGGCCTGCAGACACAGTGAGGAACAGGCTCTGCCATCACCCCAGGGCCACAGCTCGGTCCTGGGACTGCTGCTTGCGACGCTGGGCTCACCCTGAGATCAGGCGCCCGCAGCCACCCCCCCCAGGGAGGAGAGCTTCATCCTCCCCCTCAGTTCAGGGAAGCGGCCGCAGGGCAGACAGGCAGCAGGAGGCTCTTCTGCCTGTGCAGCACAGGCTGCCCAAGGTTCCGTATACAGGGGAGACTGGGTTCTGGTGAGCCTGGCAGTAGCTGCCTCCTATTACTGTGCTAAATAAACACTTCACTCAACAGTCTTGGCACTTATTAAGCACCT
This sequence comes from Psophia crepitans, assembly GCA_013399095.1. NCBI lineage: Eukaryota > Metazoa > Chordata > Aves > Gruiformes > Psophiidae > Psophia > Psophia crepitans. The sequence goes on from VWZZ01001914.1 coordinate 24,868, forward strand.
GGGAGAGAGACTGCCTCGTGTTGTCCAAAACACTCTTAATTACTGTTTAATCAAGATCTCTTCCCCTCTAGAAAAAAATAGGCAGCTAAGCATTTGCATGTATTTTCCACTGCAATCACATTACGCATCTCCATGACAAGCAAATTCTTGGCAGTGCTTAGGAAGAACGCACTGCCTGTGCAGGAGCATCGCAGCACAGCGTGCTAATCCAAATAGCCTTAGGTCTCCCCTTCTTTAGGTAAGGAAAGGAACCAGGAGGATTTCCTGGCACATGGACTAATGCTATCAAATGCTTCTTTTATTTGTTGTTGACACATGTATAACAGTTGAAGAATCACTAAAAAACCTTGTAATATCTTGATTTATGGATTATTCTTCCATACGAATAGCACTGGTAAGGACAACATGCATTCGGTCCTACATTGTATCTCTGCTGGTACAGGAGCACTTGATTCCTGCTGTTAAGCACCCACAAATCCCAGGCAGCACATGGCTGAGCCACAGCACGGTTCAGATGGGCTGCTCACTCCCCCACTATCCGAGTGGGTAACTGCACAAAACACTGTGTGGGCGCTGAGGCACAAATCGTTTTCCTTTTTGTAAATCAACCCCTGGAGCTGGATCTTCCCCAAGCTACTCCAGCACACAGCGCTAGAAGTGTGCCCAGCAATTTGCAGCTGCGTTTCTGGAGACCACAGACCGGAGGAGCACTCCGCAGTGCGGAGCAGGCAGGGCCAAAAGGCAGCACAGCACCTCCTCCGCCCTGACCCCCCCAGCCGCCGCACAGCAGTGGTGCAGGAACCCACACAGCAGAACCTCCCTTCTCCTCCCCTTCGCATCCAGCCAGGGCTCAGCTCTTTAGGATAAAGGGGATTTGTCTCTATTGATTTAACTGGCAGTCACAGTGACCAGACAGCTCCAGCAAGAATGAATTTACATCCGAGGAGCACAAGGAAGAGGCTGGCCTTTGAAACAGCATCACCGCACTACTTTGCACCAAGGGCCAGCTCCCCAAGGGTCCGGACAGGGCCCGGCCTGGGCTGCGCCACCACCTTCTCCATCACAGCTCGAAGCGCCCCAAGCAGCAGCGGTCTGAAAGCTCAGACAAGCCGGCGCAGCAGGAGCGTGACCAGGGCGCGTGCTCCCTCCCGGCGGAGCCGCCAGCAGCACCCCATGTTCTGCACCTGACATGTTATGTTGACTAAGTGACAATTACCCAGGAATCGCTGCTGGCAATAGATTATCAATGGCATATGACTTTGCATTTTAACAGCTGCTAATCTTCCTGCTAAACCCAGAATATCAGGTTAAATCACCTAATGTGATCTTTTGAGTAAGGTAAAGCAGAGTTCTATGTTGGTAGTGATTTAAGCCTAGTTACTGCTAAAATCATTCAAAGAAATCCAGCTGCAATATCCCAGTACAGATGTCCACGCTTTGTGCAAAGGGGACATCTGTACTGGAGTGGACAAACTGGCTCTCCAGTACCTTTTACACTGACTCCATTCAGAAGATTCACAGCTCTTCATGTCAGGTTTCAGGAAAAAGGCAAGAGTCCCCAGAGGAGCTGTGCGCAGAGGCTTCTCCAGGACACATAAGCAAGGTGTAGGTATAAGGATCTCTGAGTACACATTAAACAGATTCAGTTATCCGTTTTTATGAATGACTGAATTTCTCCCATTTCTCCTCCCCATCCACGGTACAAGGGTCACCCTCACGCAGACACCAGGCAGATACTTGCACATCCCCGTCCATGTGACAGCTACCTGACCAGGAGCTGCATGACTGAACCTGACAGCAGACATCAGCTCCAGAGTATTCAAACACAAACTGAGCCTGTGTCAGTCCTCATATGCAAACCAAACTAGTCTAAGATTATCTCTGTTCTCAACCTGTTTACCAAATAGGTCTCGTGGTGAGCATGTGCTGACTCTTGATCTAGGGAACACATCCAAGGAGAACAGCTGCCAGAGGCTTCACTGCGAATGAACGCTGTGTGCTAAAGGAGTCCCTCGCCTGACACGGAGCTGGAAAGCTGGCTAGGAGGTTTAAGTGGGGACAGATGAAAAGCCAAGCTTGCTCCCCCCCGTGCCATCTGAAGGAAGCCATGCAGGGACACAAAGAACAGGGTCAGCAGTTTGCAGCAAACCCCGATCTAGAACGGTCCTCTGCAGTTTGCACGGGCTACCTCTGCTGTCCCTGGAGACACCCCCTCAGCACAGGCACACAAGCCTGGTATGTGCTCAAGCCTGACAGACACCCCGCATGAGCCGTGCGGTGCTGCCCCACCTCAGCTCAGATGAAGGACAGATCACCCTCACCCTCCAGCAGCCTGTCCCACCCAGATCCCCTCCAGCCCCTGGGCAGAGCTGCCACCACCCTGTGAGCATCCTCCCATCTGGGCACAGCTCAGGGACAGCACTGTCCCCTCTCTGCAGGGGGAGCGAGGGGAGCCTGAACCAGCACTAACAAACCTATTAATTAAAAACCTTGGAAGGGCTCAAGATTAACTTTCATGGGGATTGGAACCAATTTGAAAAACAAAACAAACTTAAGTCTTTCTTTCATAAACAGGGAGCAGAGCCAGGATATCGGCACGCTGCAGCCAGGAAATCCCACCCAGGGAAGGGGCTACTGCCCTGCCCTTCTCAGGCCTCTGCCCGCTGCTCTCCACACCGCAAAGCTTTATCACCACAGGCAGATGCACACCCAGAGAAATGGGCCAGCTGCTGCTTTGCCATTTAAATGAGATATTTCACATGTTTCCAGTTGTGAAATTAGCATCTGACTTCATTGATTTCTCCCTCCCTCTCTAAAAAATCCATTTTCTCCAGGATTTTGAGAACCTACAGCAAAGATGGAAATCAGTTTGGGGTACACAAAAGAAAGGCCAGCAAGTACATCTGGATAACTTTCAAATATAATTACTCATTTTCATATCCTCCTTCCGTTCTTCCAGCTGGGAGCACCAGACACCATGCATAGAGCCTTTCCTGCAATATTTTCTTGGCGTACCAAAGGTCTTCAGAGGAAGCTCTGAAAGCATTCAGACCTGGGCTGTGATACCCTTGCATCTCATCAACATGTATGTCCCACTCAAAAGCCAAAGTCTAGTGTAGAAGACGCACATACATTTCCCACTGAACCCACAAGAGGATTACTCCAGGCCTGTTCAGCGAAGTCCTAGCACAATAGTGTTGTAAGGCCCTTAATCACGCTGTGCTTTAGCTGCATTCCTTGGCCCAGAAGAGCACACCAGCAGTATGAGACATGAACGCTGGCCAAGCTTTGTTTCCCTGTTCCTGTCTCCTGAGCCCATGAGGAACATCTGGTCGCCTTCCTTCTGCAGAGGGTGGGCATGGGTGGGTCGCACTGACAGCAGTGAGGCTACAGCTAGCAGCACACCCCAGCAGCCTATTGATCAACAAAAGATGAGGCAAGACAAAGGACATTCTTGGAGAGGTGCCTGCAAGACTTCTGCCATGCTGGCAGCAGAAGTAAGGGATACAGAAGTTAGGATCTGCATGAATGTCAGCACTGCAAAGAAAAGCAGGATACTGCGAGAAAAAAAGACATTTGATTATGGCCTGCAGAAAAAGTAGCCACCCGTCTCCTCGCCTCCACGGACTAAAGCAGGAACTGCAGCACTTCACTGCAAGACACTTCCCGGTCCCTGCCAGGACATGAGCATCTGCACAGAGGGCTTCAACCACATCAGAGGGGCAGCCGCAGGAAGGCACCTGGGCTCACAGCTGATTGGAATGGGAAGGCAGGACCATAAACCCAACACCCACAGCCTGTGCTTGGTCTTACAATGCCTCAGGAAGTCTCTTCCACAGAAGTTCACAAAAGACTGCCTGTGCAAACCAGAGACGCAGTCCTGTTTCAGTGACACTCACCATGTGGGACTCCATCACCCAAGGCAGGTGGGGACACCCCTCTTCCACCCAGGAACACAGCAGCAGCCAGGGTGCTCCCTGTTCGGAGAGAGGTTTAAGCTCCAGGTTTATTCCTCCTCTTTGGGGGGGTTAGTAGATAGACAGCAAGAATGCACACACTTCTGTGTCTCTGGGGAAAAAAGACTTCTAGAAAAGATTTTGATCCTGGGTTGTTCTACAAATAAATCATACAAAGTAGCTCCACATAGTCAGTCTGACTTGAAACCCAAGGCATAATTCAGACACTGGTTTGGGGGCTATGAGTTCTTGGCAGGAAACACCAAGTCCTTTAGACACATGCCTGCCACTCAGATCTCTGCTGAGGAACTCGGGCGGTTCCCCTACCACAGTGGCTTTTGCATGCCACATCTGCAGGGGTCCATGACTGCAGGGCTGCTGTGGCTGCGATGGGTGTGCGAACACAAAAGCCCGTCCGTCAGATGCGCCCTGCTTGGTGCAGACACCTCGCCCACCAGTGTGGGCTGGTGATGGAAAGGCTCTGCCTCGGCACGCCTCTCCACTGAGGTGACCAAGCAGTCTGTCCCAGGTCCCTGGGGGCAAGGGCCCTGCCAGCAAGTGACACGCTGGCTGCAGGCTCGGCAGCTCCATGCAGCTGAGAGTCCAGCACAGAGGGAAGCCTGGATTAGCTCCTGGCACTGTAGGAAGTACGATAATAGCAGAAGCAGAGCAGCAGGCAGCAATTGTGGAGCCTGAGCAAAATCCCTTGTTTTCACTGGCTAGTTCTGGTTTCATGTTTCTGATCTTTTAAACATCAGGCACTCCCTGAGCCCAGCCAACAGCTCCCTAACGTAGCATTCCACTCCCTGCCAGTAGCCTGACCTGTGCCAATAGGTTTTTCTGCGAACTGCCAGCTCCGGGCTGGAGACTGAGCTCTCACCCCACTGCGTACAGACTGGCAGCATCCCCCAACAGCGGGAGCAGCTGGGCTCAGCTCCCCAGAGGCAAGCAGCACCATCCCACTCTCCTCTGGCCAATGCTCACAGCAGGCAAAGCTACCTTTCCCAACCTATCTCTGCAAACGAGGCCACAAGTAACCCAAACCAAGCAGCTGAGGCATGAGGAGCACTCTGCCATGGCAAGACACAAGAGCAGCACAAACCCGTGCCAGGTGCAGGCATTAACACATGCTCTGCTCTCAACCCAGGCACTTAACCACACTTTTCCTGGCTGTTAAGGCAGTCACTAATGCAAACCTACCTGTCTTCCCTTCCAAAGGGGGAAAAGAAAAGGGAGCTTGTGGAAAATAAAATCACCCTCTACAGCCTGGAAAAAGCTGGGTGTTATGAGACCACAGAAACAAGAGGTCATGTGTGCAGGTGAAGGGTTAACAGGTGGAAGTCAATGCCCATCTACCAGGCAACCAATATTTCTATCAATAAATTATGCATCAGCATCTAGTAATAATGACCTAGCAGCCAGAGCTATTTAAAACAAACCAATCAATGATATTAACGTAATCCCCAGGAGAAAACAAGACACCATGCACAGAGCTGGGACAGGAGCAGATCAGGCCAAGGAGAACAGGACCTTTGGCCAGGAGAGAAGTCGGCCGCAGTGGAAGGAGAGGTCCCCATGCAGAAAAGCCAAGCAGGGCCTCTGGCCGGGCCAAGAGCACAGAATAGAAACCACCTCCCTGGCCCCTGCAGCCTCAGGAAGGGCTGGCACCGAGACCACCAGCCTGGCTCACACTCATGGCAGCTGCTGAAGCCTGATGCCATCTCCCAGGTCAGACCTTTCCCAAGCAAAGAGGTGAACAGCCGCTGCACAGCGCTGGCCACTGCCCGAGGGTCTGGGCCACTGAGTGTCCTGGTACATTAGCCACCAAGGTTTGGCCCCTTTGCAAGGGCACGGAGCTCCCCTCAACACTGAGGCTCACCCTATGCTCCCCATCTTATTCCTGTTCTTCCAGAACAGACAAGGGGAATCTCTGGTGCTCATCTGCATGGAGAGATGCTTATAAACAGCAGCCCATGTCCTGCAGGCGCTGGCCCACCCAGTGACAGATGCCAGCTGGTGGGCGCAGGACAGCAAGCCACAGACCTCCCCGCAAGCAGGCAGGGGCTGGCCGAGCGCAGCTCCCAGCTCTGCTGCAGGCGCCCACCCAGGACCAGCCCTGCATGCAGGGCTCAGGCACTGCCTCGGTGGCAGGGGGACTCCAAGAGAGGGGGGACACCCCCAGCTCCAACCAGCCACAGCAGAGCACAGGGGCAGAGCTGCACTCACCACCAGCCATCCTCACTCCATCGCAGCCAGGGGCTTGCCCTTGTCCATCAGTGCATGCTGTCCTGGCACGGATGTGCTAAGAGGCAGTGCGGCAGAGTGACAAAGGCAGCCGAGCTAGAGAGGGCAGATCCGTGACCTCTCAAATATTCCTCGGGGTGACACAAGACAGGATGAGGATTCACCATTTGCTCAGGTCTCCATGAGCATCCCTGATATTTACAGCTGCTAAACACTAAAAATCATTTTTCGCGTTCACTGTGTAAGTAGAAGCATTCTCGGCTGGTATTTACCTGTTTCAGTAACTGGCCCAGACCTTATCCCCTACCTGATGGGCACATAAGTATCACAGGGGATTCCTTTAAACATCTGAAAGAGAAAACCTTAGATAAGACCAGCACACAGGATCACTTCCCATTTCCTTGCATCAGCACCGTACTGTCCCGAGAGCGCATCCCACCCAGGGACACAGAGCCCTGCGGAGAGGATACACATCGCCGCTGCTAACGCAGGGGTTGTGCTGCCTGGAGATAAGGCAAGGAGCTCCCTTGTAAACACTGAGAAGGAGGTATCTAGGAATTGGTATTCCAGGATCCTGACCTACAATTCAAAAGGTGAAATAATTGGGGAAATTACCTTAGGTTGCACCGTTTTCTTCAGTTCTTGAAAGCTGCCAAATTTTTTGCCCTACCTGCTCAGCAAGAGGCCAGTTGGGCACTGAGTCTGCTTGCTGCTTATCTATAATGAGCATCTTTACCAGCAATCTGTGGCAGAAGGGTTTAGCATTGCTGTTACAGCCCTTCTGAATACACACAACTCGTAAGAGCAAGAACATCCCAAAGGATTTGCCAACAGCATCAAGCCAGACGAAACGACAGCCATGCCACCCGGGACAGCACCAGCGTTGGGTGGAGGGAAGGTACGTCCCACATCACTGGCCTGGTGTGTCCAAAGCAAATCCAGAGGGAGACGGCAGGGCCAGGGCGCTGGGTATCTCCATTTCTTCTCCTGATGCTCGTAACTGGTTGTGAAGTCCCTGAAGGCGTTCAAAGCAAAGTTCTGCCAGATCAATTGGTTCCTTTTCCCCTGGCATAATTAAACTAAATCAGCTCTCAAGTAACACTGCAATAGCAAGACAAGGAGCACACACACACAGTCCTGTATAATCAGCATGTGCAGCCCAGTGCCCAGAACACCAGCACATACAACAGTGGTTTGCAGCTGAGCCACCACCCAGCACGTGGTGTTTGCAAACAGCAGGTCTGCTGGGGCTGTGCCACAGAGCGCGGTGGGCAGCAGAGCCTGCTGGAAAGCATGCTGCTGGCTCCTCGGCCTGGGGCAGGCTTGGATCACCCTCACAAGCAATGGCTTCTACCTCATGCTCCTTAGCAATGCAGCACACATCTCCCTTCCCCTGGGACATGCACCTCTTCCCCCTCCAGGCCCGCAGGACGCCCAGCCAGGGCACAGACCGAGCACCTCCTGTGCCATCCCAGCCCCTGCTGCTGGCAGGGGCTGCCGCCCACCATGACAGCACAATGTATTTAATCCTTGCGGGTCCTCAGCACTGCTTGCCATGCAGAGACACCAGAACCCGTGGGGATGGCGGGGAGGGAGGAACAGGCCATCGCACCCCAGCAGCCCCTGTTGCCCCTCTGCTCACCCCCACCCTTGCTGCGGCGAGGCCCCAGGAGCACGGTGCCTGTGCACGAACACAGGGGCTCACCAGCCCGTACATATAACACACTTCATGTGCATTCTCCATATTAATAAATGGGGAAAGAAGGAACCATAAATCTATGAACTGCCAATTTGCACAGGACTAGCTCTTTTACTGGCTACGCACTAGCACCTTTTACAGCCCATTAATTACTTTCTCTAATAAAGTTTGACAAAATGATAACTTGCCCATGAAAAGTGTTGTAATAAATACATTTTCTTTAACTTTGGACCATTCTTGCATGTCTGGCTCATAAACCCCTCCCACGGTTCAGTAACTTACAGCCTACCTGTACTTTTCAGCCAAGGAGGGGGCCCTGGCGTGACGCCCCAAGCATGCCAGCCAGCACAACAGCACCGATGCCACCACCAGTGAGCCCTGGTCCAGCAAACAGCCTCCACCAGCCCTGGCTCAGCAGCGGGGAGCACCTCCCACACACTGCACCACTGTTGCAGATGGGAGCCCCTGCTTGCCCGCGGGGTCCTACGTACCCCACAAAGGCTGTGCCTAGGGCAACCCCTCCATCGTTTCTCCACTTCTCATGTCACATACCATCACCCCCTGGCTCAAACCCCACACAAGGTTAACCAGCTGCAACCACAGCAGCGCCAACTCTGAGCTGAAGCGGGTCAGGGTCTCCAGAAGCCCAGAGAGCCCCCACTACCTCCAAGATGCCAGATACCTGGCTCCCACACACGTGCAGCACCTGCACTGCTTCTGCACGCTCCCTCTCATTCCACTTCTCAGACCAGGCACCAAGAGGCACATCCACCTCGGTCCCTCTGCCTGCCTTTCGTCCCTGCATGAGGCTGACCAGCCCCCAGCGCCGCTCCCAAACCCCAGCACTTTGCAGCTCGCAGACCCACCACCATCTCTGCAGAGGACCAGAGCACACACAGCAAGTTCTAGCAAAGGCCTGAGTGGGCTCATGCCAAACTGCCCCAGCACGCCCAGGCACGTGCCCACGCTGCAAGCCAGCCACATGTATGCTGTGCAGGCTGCGCTGCACCCTAGGCAGCCGAAGGTTTTTCCCTGTTTAATTAGTTGAGTGACTCTGCTCTGCCCAATAAAATCATCACCCCCCTCAGCAGTGCCATGCCATGGAAATTTATGATCATAATTTAGAGGCTGAATTACCACTGTCAGTACCTGTGCCATATGAATTACTCAGTCATATTAAATTCAACTGTTGATTTTGCAGGGTTATATGAAGCGGGAACACTTAGAGCCAATGAAATAATGGAGGAGAAAGAGTTATGGTCAGGGAAGTCACATTAATGTTCAAGGCGTCCTGTGCAGAGCGAGCCCACCAGCAGCACAGTGGCTCCGCCAGGACTGTCCGAGCAGTGCTGGGACCCGCAGCTGGTCCTCTCCCCACTCCACCCTCCTGGGTGGCAGCAGACCCTGCAGCCAGGCTCCTGGCCATGCTCGGCTCCACTGTCAGAGATCAGCAGCAAGATCCATCCTTAAAGAGTTAAGGAACTTCAGAGGCCTGCGTTGGCATGAAGTCCTTCCATTTTTGAAAAGCGTGCTCCCCGGGGCACACACTATGATAAAACATTTATTTCCATATACACACTGAATTTGCTGGTCTGTAAAGCCCCAGCTGGCAGCTCACACTCAGCCCTGTCACCAGGGATGTCACACCCCAACAGGACAATCTGAATCCAGCACAGACCTTACTTTCATGGGCCGATACTTTAGAAGCGTCACTCCACCACTGGTCTGCTCCACAAAATCAGATCGATGAACTTGAATTCCAGCCAGCCTAGACACACTCGGTGCAAAACGTCACATCCCAGCAGTCCGCTCTGCCAGCACAGCTTGCCTTGGAGAAGGCTAAACCTGGAGCCCTGCAATGCCACACATGAATTTAGCATTAGACACAAGCTAAACCCCTTTGACTTGAAATCCAAAATATAAAACAAGCTGGCTTCAGAGTGATGACTTTAGCAGTATGTCCAGGTTATGTGCATTTGGCATCCTGCCTACACAAAGAGCAACGTGCATTGGTATATGGAGCAGGTATTCAGCAACTACTGCAGAAAAAAGGTCCATCAACAAAAAAGGGAGTGTGAACACTCTCACGGATCTCCACTCACAGGCATTCCAGTCGCTACCTCAGAACGATGCAGAACGAGGATATATTTTCTCTTATTTACAGGCACGCTTAACTTACAATTTACAGTGTAAAGTAGTGAGCCCACTGCCACAGAAAACTCAGCCGCCGAACTCCCACTAGCCGAAGGCTTGGCCTTCCATCGGGCCTCTCCCACATCCTTACACAGCCCGGCTCTCCGGCGCTGTTCTCGCCACTCCCAGCATGCTGGAGGAACACCGCTCTCCCACCGCACCACAAGCACTTGCTGACCCTGCGTCAAGCACGGGAACCCGGCAGTGCCCGGGGCGGCACGCTCAGCCTCTGCCCTGCCGTCTCCCCAGGAAAGGCGTGGGATCTCGAATCTGTACTTCCAGGGCAAAAAGCGTGCACCTTCTGAGGCTCAGCACAGCAGGAGCTCCCTGACCCACAGAGAGGGCCTCCTCTTCCACCCACAGGCATGGTCCTGAGTCTGGGACGCTTCACTCTAATCTCGAGGGTCTTGCTATTAGCAAAATAATTTCCTTAAGGAAAGTAAAATCATGCAGCGGCCTTCCCCCCAGATAGCAAAGTGTATTCGTTACAAAGCCTCATTTCATACAGATCTCCCAATGTCCATCCAAGACTTCTCCAACCATGGAAAACAGTGCATATAAAAATTCACAGGCACAATTTCGATCAAGTGCATTTACCTGTACAGATGGCCCTCTTTTTGCCAAGATAACATCAGAAACTCTACACAAATCATCACAATTTACACTGTCCTCCTCTTTAGTATAAGGCAGACTCCGGCAAATCAAGAGCTAATATATCACATTATTTCTAGTAATCCAAGGGCTGCCTCCTGCCACATGCTTTATGAAATACCTATGACTTTGATTAATTGATTCCTGCCTCACCTTGTGGGGAGAAAAGCTTTTCTCCCTTCTTGTACGACTTCCAGTTTAACATGCTACTGACTGTGCTGCTTGGCCAACATCAGCCCTCGGCCCTTCAAGCCAGGATTAACCCCTCCTGTGCTAATACAGAACCACATGTATCGTGGAAAGAGCTTGCCAGGGATTTTTTTCTTTTCAGAAAGGGGGTTTTTCCTCCTTCCAGGGGTGAGCACGAACACATTGCCCCACTGCCACAGCCAATGCAGTCAATTACGCATTTGAGGAAACTGCAGAGACGAGCAGAGTTGGACGGTGTTCCACCAGCACGGTGTCTCCTCTGCTGCCACAGCTTGCCGGCTGCAGCCCTACCCTGCCCAGCACCTCTCTCCTTGCCTAGGAAGCATGTACAGACCTCAGGACAGAAATTCCCGTCTGTTCTGGCCATGCAACATTGAGCGTGGTAACAGCAGCTGTCACCAGAAACTTGATTTTTTTATAAACTTTCTTCTCCAGTTTATACATACACAGTCATTGAAGTTGCCTCCATGAACCCAAAAAAACCCACTGAGCAAGAGAGCGTGACTCTCTTGCAGAGAGTCACACTGAAAACCAGGAACCAAATCCAGCCAACCTGAGCACCCAAATCCCCACCCTGGAAACCTCAAACACTTCCAAGTCCCACAGCAATGCCAGGCAGAGCGCAAGCAGCACGGTGGGCACAGACCATGGTGGTATGCTGGGCAGGTTGCTGCCAGACACCCCACTTCTGCGCTCTCACCAGCCCTGTCCCCTGGCGGGAGAATGGACAGCAGAGGGGAACACCCAAAAGTATTTGGGACCAGGATTTAACAGTTCTTCAGCCTCCGCCAGCAGGGTCTGCAGAAGTGGTGCTCATGCTGTTGCGAAGCAAGGCCTCCTGCAAGAATCAGCCGTGCATTGTGAAGGAGACAACTTAGTATTCCAGTTGTACATCTCAGCACCACGCAGTAGATGGAATATGCATTGGTAAATACTGCTTCTGGTGCAAGAGTCCACAGAGAAGGTATCAAGAGGAAAAGCAAATGTGTACAGCAAACAGTAAGTGCACTGGAGAACACAACTGCAATACAAAATATGTCCTTCTCCTTCTGACGCCAGCTCCGGGGTGACTAATTCTGGGCAAGGATGCCAGTCACTGAAAGACCTTAGACGCCCTTCTTCCACAACTCGGGTAACTGAAATAAAAAACTCTGTCCTGTAATCGTGATGCCCGCAGACTCAGGTGCTCCTGTGTACACCCCTCCCCACACAGACCTGTCACTGCTCTTCACACCAGCCAGCACCCACCCACCTTCAGTACAAGCACTTGCCAGCTCTCAGGGAGCCCCACTCCCCATCCCCTGCTGCACCCCTGGGCTGGGGACAGCCTCCCCTGTGCCCTAAATGTTCACAACAGCAGCAGATCCAAGCTCCTCGTGCAGACTGGTCCTTCCCTGGACTGCTGCTTAATCACAGCTTTTGGAGCAAAAACACAGGGCCAGTGGGGGACAGATGCTGAGATCAGTTCCTGGCCAGGTATTTTGCACGTTCTGTTCATTTGTCCAGGTTACCAATAAGAGCCTAAAGCTCTGTGCATACAGAATAAGATCCAGAAGAACATCAGGGAGATACAAGGCATGAGTGGTCTATGTTTTGGTGTAAGAAAGGACAGGGCTTCCAAAATCAACCTGGGTAGAAAGCATTCTCAGATGCTGGCAAGCTCCCACCCCTCCACTAGCCATGCTCACAGCTCTTAGATTTGCTGCCAAGACCCAACATGAGGCTTGTAGTCAGCTTACGCTTTGCCAGCCCAGTCTCCCCAAGGTCTCACTGGCCCTTGTGAGGGCTTTACCAGAGCTACCAGATCAGGCTGCTTCATCCACTGCCATAACCAGCAAGATCTGTTGCTTGTCCGTATCTGGATTTCAGACAGCCCAGTACCTGGGAAGACCCCAATCACTCCGGTTCCTTGGTGTCTACTGGTTCCCTGTGGACTCATCACACCTGTGCTCAGCACCTTAGGTAGCCCAGAGGGCAGTCCCTGGCTGCAGCCACTGCTGCACAGCTCACCTGCTCCAAAAGCATCTCTTCACAGGGCCCTACGCAGCCACAGCCTGAGGCTATCACCCTTTTGGCATGCACAAGTGCCCAGGAGTCTGCAAAGGGGCCATTTTACGTATCAGCAGCAAAGTACATGACAGTGCAAGCTGCAGGAGGAGAGGGAAAGGGTGTGAAGGATGAGCATCCCCGAGCAGATACGGCCAAATCCCAGGGAGGTGGGAAACTAATCCTTCCCCTCCAGAACTCAGGCTGGCCTCCACGCAGCCTTCCTGCCTGGAGAGGGCAAAGGTGGCTTCCCCTCCGAGAGGGACGAGGGCTCCTAGGTAAGAGGAGCATGGAGAAAGACAGGCCATTCCCACTGAATAGCATGGACCACCCCATCGTCCCATCCTGGGTTCAACAGTGCCGGGGCCCAGCCCCATGCACACCCCTCCTGGCTGCACCCTGCCCACCAGAAGCCCTCTGCACCATGTTGGAGCTCAGCCTCTCACCCACCAATCCCCACGGGTGCCCGTGCCTGGCCGGGATGTACTAGCCAGCCGAGGGCAGGCACCAGGACGCAGCGTGCTCCTCCACCTTGCCAGGGCTGAGACCACTGCCAGCCTGATCTTTCAGCTTTCCAGCCCCTCTTCCTCTTCATCAGATTGCAGCCTACCCACAGGGCTCCCATGCCAGTGAAGACCCGACAGCATATTCCATAGAGTTATTTCCTCAAGAAACAAGGCATTAAAAACCTCAGCAGTTTCCAAGCCTCTTCAACATCCCAGCAGAACCCTCCTTGCTGTTAAGGACTTCAAGAAAAGGAAGCCAGGCCTGAGCCCAGCCACAAAGTACCAGCTTTCTCACCTCCTGCTCTTTTACAGATGTCACAGGTCCCTTTCAGCTAAAAATCTTTAAATGCAAGTTCCTCTCTGGTCTTCCTAAAAGGGTTATACAGGCCCTCACCTAACAGCTTGCTGGCAAGCTTTTTCCTTGTGCTTTTTGATCTAAATGCGCTGTTCCTGTCTGCGGCCATGCGGCACCCTGGGGAGCAAGGGTGGCTGCCCTCACACTGAGCCCAACGCGAAGGCGCTCTGGGGCCGGGAGAGTGCACGACAGATGCATTTTGTCCACTTACAGTCTTTACTGAGGGCGTAATTTCAGACATTTTTGCAGATTAGAAAAAAGGGATTTATTTTATAGGAAGCTAGTCCAGGGCCAAAATCTTCCCTTGCATCTCATGTCCAGCAGCAAGGTCTCCTCTGTTCATTATAATCGTCAGTGTAACTTCTGCTCTGCAGCTCCTTTAATCACATCAGATATGGGAACAGAAAAATGTCATTGTTCCTTGGCCACGAACAAAGCCATTTGTGGAGCCATGAGAAAGCACAAGATGGATATAAAAAAGGCGGGCTCTTGTCTCCCCATAATCTCTTCTACAAACTGACAAAAGAGGGTTTTGTATAGAGAAAATTGTCACATACAGAAACAAAACAAAAATAGAGCATGCGAGCTGGGACCACTTTTATCTGGAGAGGCACCACGGGGAGATATGCCAAATGTGATTCATTTTAACAAGTTTAGCCCTTGAGAGACAAGAGCAGAGCCCCCGGTTAAGAATGAGGTTAGCCAGGAGGGTCGGGGGCGAACAAGGCCTGGCACAGCCAGGGAGGGCGAGTGACCCCGAGGACTGCTTCTTCCCTGACGGCAGGGGCAAGGAGCTCCGGCACGGGGCGAGCGCATGGAACAAACGGGCTGGTCTGGCGCGGGAAAGGGGGTGTTTAGGACCTCTTACTGTTGTTAGTTTTGTTAGGTTAGCCTGCGCATTGGCTCGTTTACAGTGGAGTAATTAAAGTACATAAACAGATACAGAGGTTCTTGCTCTCCCATCCATAACGGGCAGCTAGCAACAATTAACTGCATAACCCTTTGGGGAGACTCTTGCCCTACACAGGCACCTGAGCAAACACCCCCGAGCTGCTGAGCAGCTGTTTGCAAAGCATCAAGAGGCTTTGGTAAAATATCACACATGCACTCACATGTGTTCGGGACTGGCCCTCCTGCTCCCCAGGCTCTGCAGGTAGCAGAAAGACCCAGATCAATATGACTGCGAGACCCTTTGAATGAAATCAATGCAGCTGAACAAGCATATAAGTCCTGGTGTCATCACAGTATTTATTCCCCAAAGTCCCCATCCCGCTTCAGCAAGAGGAAGCACTCGAGCACATTCCCACCCTTTGCTATGCAGCACGCAAATAAATCAGAGGCCCAGGTTCTGCTTTCCAGCCTACAACAGGATTAGAAACCCCTGGCACCAAGCTCCCTGCTAACCACCACCTATCTGGAACGAGCAGAGGTAGGGGAGGACAGTGGCACTGGGCCTCTCATGCAGGGAAGGTGAAGCCAGCACCTTGTCCGAGCTCCTCACAGGTTCTCCTCGGCTCTTCACTGCCTCCCGGGGATGTCACTCCATCCACTGCCTCCTTTCAAGCCATTGTTAGTTTATTAAGTGCTTTTCAAGAGATGGAATTTGTGCCCCAGGAGAACAAACTGCAGCGAAAGAGCTCGACAGTCCTGGTGGCCTCACAGCAGCAGCCAAATGCCACATCCGGGCCCAGCAGGCAGCTCCATGGAAGGAACCAGTGCCATCCCCCACCGTGCCTCCAAAGAATGGGTGAGAGATGGGCACAGCCCCACCGCTGCGCTGCCTGCCCTCCCTGGAGAGGCCAGGGTCGAGCTGCAGCACCAATGAAACTGCCGAGCACGACAGGAGATGGCCACAGGGCCGGGCAGCTGGGCTGCCTCCAGAGCAGGAGGGAGAGGCACAGCATGCCCGGCCCCACCTCGCCCTGCCCCTGGAGCCAGCAGGAGCCAAGCAGAGCTTGGGCACCCGACCACCGGCTGCTCTCCTGGCCATCGGCAAGGGCCACGCGCAGGAAGAGACCTTCCCAGGCCCACAAGCAGCTGCCAGCCAGCTCCTCTCACCCAGGAGAGCATGGCACACACCAGGAAGGGACCCAGCGGGGACCCTCGGAGTGGCAGGCTCCTCTTGAGGCCAGCCCTGCTCTGAGCACAGCACCCAGGAAGCGCCCTCTGGGCATGACAGTGCTTGCAGCAGAGGAGACCCCCATCCAGAGCAGTGGCTCCACCAGCAGGGATGGGGCGCTCAAACGCTCCCAGCCTGGAGACACTGCAGGAGCCCACAAACACCCGGGGGTCCTCCCCTGCTCTGCTTTCACACGTTAAAAGTGCAGTTTCAGTGACATGTTCAATAATCATCACACCAGACCCAAACATTTTCCAGGTCCAACAGTGCTGGGGAGCTGGTGTTCAACACCTGAGAGCTGCACAGTAATTCACAGGCAGGCCCTCACCTGAAGGCCATTCCACCAGCAAGGCAGCAGCTCAGGGCTCACCGAAGGCAATTTGAAGCAAGTTGTTGTGCTGGGCAATGCAGGAGAGCCATGTCATGCATCGCCACCCCGAGCCTGCCTCAGCCAGCAGCTCTGCTCCCCACTGCAGCCTGGAACCCTGAGGATGGGGAAGCGACCACCTGCCCAGTACATCACCACAGCCCTCCACCTCGCCCATGTCGGCCTGGAGGCTCCCAGGAGGGTCCAGGCTATCAGCACCCCCAGACCTCAGAGGGAAGGCCTCCTTTAAATGCCTACTTGCTGTCTAGGATCATCATCAGCTCAAGAAACTGTCCACAACTTGCCCAGTATAATAACCACGTGTCCTGCATACTTCCATGCAGGTTTTAAACTCATTGGCCGAAGGCAACTCGTGTCTCAGCCTCCTGTACTGCAGCGTCTCACACACTTCACACCCATTTGCTTTTTTCAGGTTAATCCATATTCTCACCTACCAACAAGTGCCAAGCGCCTCGCTTGCCCCCTCACCCGACCAAGTCAGCCAAATCCCCAGTCAAAAGCCACATCCCAAATCAGGTTGTTTAGGATTCCTAACCAACGCTATTCGCTAAATCCCTAACACTGTTAATTATGTTTCCTATCACCAATTTACAAAGCAACCCTATTGATCTTGGCCCTACTCAGCAAACTACAAAGAAGTGACCAGAATTAAAACCCAAACATCCAGGAGGGAGATTTCCCCCAGCAGAGCAGGACTGGCTGGGTCCCCACACGCAAAGCACCAAAGACAGGTTTGTCCACATGAGCCCCCTCCCACGGGAGGCTGTCCCTTCGCCCACCCTGCGGAAGCGCAACAGAGCCAAGAAGGAGGCTACAAACCCACGTCAGGGCCATCTGAGGAAATAATTTCAAATAAAGGGACTGATTAGAAAACCAAACAGCGACCAGGCCCACGCTGTCAGGGCACCAGCCACATTCCCACAGCCCCCAGCCACCGCTGAAGCCCACCCGAGCCGCAGGTCCATCTCACCTCAGCACTGCGCTCCCCTGCCCTCAGTCTGCCTGGAAGAACACCTGCATGTTGCCATTTTTTATTTGGGCAATGAAGCGGAGGTCTAAGGAACAATATATTTTTTAGCTATGGTTACAGCTTGGAATTAATGATCTTCCCACAAGCACAAAGCTAACCTGAGGTAGAACTGGCATTTTTCATTATCTTATTGAGAAAAATACCACAGAAAACATCACTTCAAGTACACAGTGCAGGCAGGTAGTCTGGAAATATCAGAGAAATTATAATTAGCTGTTCAGAGAAGTGTAAAAGTTTAATTTGAAGCTGGGGGCAAGTTTCCTCATTCTTCAGGTTGGAGATTAGGAGAAACTTCTCAGGAAGAGTGGTCAGGCCTTGGAACAGGTTGCCCATGGAGGTGGGGGAGTCACCCTCCCTGTAGGTGTTTAAGGACAGGTTGGATGTGGTACTTAGGGACATGGTTTAGTGGGTAATAGGTGATAGGGGGACAGTTGGACTGGATGATCCTGGAGGTCTCTTCCAACCTTAATGATTCTATTCTGTGTTTCTATGATTTAACAGGGCAAGTCCCCACCGCAGTCCCCTCCAGTCACCCTCCAGGGATGCAGCAGCACCCCAGGGCAGGCAGATGGGCTGCACAGCCAAGGCCAGCACTACCCTTGCTCCGCTTCATGCCAGTCACGGCTTCAGGCAGCACCAGGGCTGAGGACCTGCAAGCACCCAGCTCTCCCCAGTGCCTGCCAGGAGCTGAGGTCAGCCCTAAAATATAACACTCATTTTTACATTGTTTGCTCTGGTAGGAA
Organism: Psophia crepitans; assembly: GCA_013399095.1. Taxonomy (NCBI): domain Eukaryota; kingdom Metazoa; phylum Chordata; class Aves; order Gruiformes; family Psophiidae; genus Psophia; species Psophia crepitans. The sequence continues at coordinate 43,008 of VWZZ01001914.1, forward strand.
AAGGTATTTTTTGTGATTAGCTCTATCAAACCCTCATGTACATCGATCTCATTACAGCCAGAAAGCTCATTTAGACCTTCAAGAACAAGGGGAAATGAACAGTGATTCTGAGCACAGCCCACCAGCAGATCACAAATCCTCTTACTCTGAGGATACAGTTCATATTACATCCAAGCAAGAAATCTATCAAGTCACTTTAATTGATTCCCCTCCTCCAAACGCCTGTGTGCAGACTGGAAAAGTCACACGCTCCTGCAAGGAAAGGCTGTCAGCTCACCTGCTCCATCCCCCAGCACCTCCAGCTCAGAACCTGGAAGCCACCCAGCCATGGGGAGAGCAGCAGGGAGGGTGCCCAGACCCAGCCAGACCAGCGCTGCAGCAAAGGCAGCTAACAGTGTCCCAGCAAAGCATTGCCTGCAGGCCAAGCGCTGCCACATGGCTCACGCCTCATCTGCCACTGCCTTGGCCACAGAGACCATCTCAGGCTGGTGAGACTAAAGCAAAGCAGGGGCTCTCCCGGGCATCGCTGCAGGGACACACCAAGGCAGAGCACGCTGCACTGAAGAACACCTACGGAGGCTTGCTCCTCCCTTTATTAGACTGTAAAGAAATTTGTCTGCATTTCTTTCACTTTTTTTAAGATGTTTCCTCATCTACTTACAGCTGTGGGTAACAAAGCTCGCAAAACACCAGCGGACCACTCACCCTGACTTGGGAAAGGTGAGCCCAACCAGAACAGGGGCAAAGCAAGTAGGACGGACAAAGCACTGCAGAGCCATCCCCACGAGAGACGCTAGCACTGCCCAGCCTCAAAAATAAGTGCTTGAATGCTTCACTGACAGTACAGAAAAAAAGAAAACCACTGGGAAAGAAAAGCCTTATGGAAACTGAAGGGATGGAAACTATCATGGGAACACAGAGGGAGGCGCAGGCCAGGAATAAACCCAGGCCAGAGATCAGCAGGAAGCTTCCAGCAGCAGGAACAAGAATGTTCCAGAACAGAATGCCATCTTTGCCCCATCCCACACAGACCGTGCAGTTTGACAGCAGACGCTACAGACCCAGGGCAGCACCCGCTGCACTTGCGGGCCTGAGGACCCCTCTGGGCCTGTTCCGCCCTCAC
>VWZZ01001914.1:44531-81455 GCA_013399095.1 Psophia crepitans
AAGCCGAGGAGCAAACCTTCCGGCAGGCGCGCTGGGCCTTATATACCTGCTGGGGGCGGGGCCAGCCCGGATTGGCCACCGTGCAGCCAATGGAAGCCCGGGAGCCAGCTCCCGCCTCCCCGGTGCCGCCGCTCCTTCGGGCCCAGGCGCGACCCTGAAGCGGGGCCGGGGCCGGGGCCGCACCGAGTGTGAGAGGCGGCCGGGCCGGCTGCGAGAGGCGCACCAGCCCCTGAAGGTGCCCAGCCGGTCTGTGCCCAGCGTAGCCCTCCAAGAGCGAACTCCGTGCTGGCTCCACGCTCAGCTCCATCGCATTAGAACAAATTCCCCGATGTCTCAGCGCCGGCTGACCCCAGAGGCGACAGATCCTGCACAGGAGGAAGCCGGGGAGATGCTTCGCCAGATTTTAGAATCATAGAATCACAGAATCACTAAGGTTGGCAGAGGCCTCCAGGATCATCCAGTCCAACCGTCCCCCACTAACCCACGTCCCTCAGTACCACATCCAGCCTGTCCTTAAACACCCCCCGGGACGGGGACTCCCCACCTCCCTGGGCAGCCCCTTCCAATGCCCGACCACCCTTTAGAAACAAAACTTTCCTAAATATCATGAAACATTAAAAAAAATCCCCGGGGCAGCTTACAGCAGCCGCTGCACTGCCACCCCGCACGCTCGACCGGTCGGTTTGCCGTTGTAAATCCGTTCAGCATCTCATTGCTGTCCGTCACGAGGGCTCCCACACCACGACCAGATTCACGTAAGCAGTGTGAGCCTTGCACTGCGCTTCCTAATGCAGCTGGATTAATGGGAAAAACATCTCAGGGAACATCCTCGCCAGCCAGAGGACAACAGTAGCATCCTCTGACAGTTCTTCGGCAGCAAAGCACAGATCCCTAAAGGGAACGAAGTTCAAAGAATCTCAAGGCCTGATGGGGCAGGGACCTTGTGAAGGACTCCCCATGACATGCCTTCCTCTCTGCAACAAGATCTCACAGCCTGAGCTGCAAGAACAGGAGGTGCCTTTCCCCCCTGCAGATGTGTTTCCACATGAAAAGAAGATGGTACGATGTCAAACTCCCAGCACTGCAGAGCGAGAACAAAAGTAAGATGGAAAAAATACAAGTGTAAAATACAAGAACTAAATTACAGTAATCCAGTATGCTAGAAATTTTTAAGAAATGAAACCTCTGTTAGCTGAAAGACAAATATTTACTGTCATTAAGAGAAGAGTTCAACATACAGATGAAGGAGACAGACTGCTATCATTACGGTACAATCTACCTTTATGCTATGCTTTTTTCGCAGCCGTGAAAAGGACTTTGGGGGCTCCAGTCAACTGTGTTAACCAAAAGAGATCCAGTTTTTAAAGTTGTTGTCTTGCCTCACTGAGCACCTTCTCATAAAACATGAAGAGAAACAATGAAGTGTTAAAGCACAGGGTTTGGAGGCAGAGCTCCCTGTCTTCTGCAAAGGCATTATCAGTAAGCCTTAGGGTGCAGTGGCTGCTGATGACAAGGCACGTCACACTCGGACCTTACTGCTTCACCAGAGGCGAGAACAGCGCGGGTGACGGGGCAAAGACTTGCTCCCCCGTTCACTGCCTTTCCCATGACGTTTGCAGGACAGTCTGGCTCCGACACAAGACACCTGTGTCCGCTGCTGGGAAACGTCCAGCTCTGATCCCTCCTTTTCCTGAAGGCACTTTGCAGCTCAGAAGCAGTCCCTCTCTCCATAACTGCATTGTCCTGCTTTCCAAACAGAAAATTCCTGGTTCGAAACAGGCATTTTGGAAGACTGGAGCAGTTACTTTCTGCACAGCATGCAGATGTCTTTCGACGGAAAAGCCATGGGCGATCACCTAGAAGGCCGCCAGCTCTGCCATTTGAAAGTTTGGAACGAGCCATCCCTATGTCACAAATGACAGCAAAATCCTGACACATGAGGTAAAACCCGCAGCTTTCTGCTCCTTCCTTAAACACTGCGAGGTGGCAGAGAGGACGGGCACAAAATACAAGGGGAAAGCAAGGCAGGGTTCAAAGCTCAATTTCAAACAAATTGTGAGTTTGCCCCAGATCAATCCCGCAAGCTCAGGCTGGCAGAGGCAATGCTGTGGCATTACAGTCTGTTCTTCTGGTATTCCTAAGAGGCTAGTCTAACAGAGTACCTTGGGGTTTAGCCCATGAGTTCAGCTGCGTAAAGGAACAGCAATGGGAGCTCCTGCTGCAGTGCATGGGAAGAGGGGAACCAAAGGATGTAATTTCAAATTCTTCCTGTGAGGCTACAGCTTGTGAGGGTGGGTGCTACAGAAACTGGATGCTTCCAGAGCCTATATGATAATTAACATCATACCTGGAATTAGGATAACAAGCAGGATGCATAGCCCGTTGGAAGTGCACTGGCTCCTCCAGGGCCATTGATTAATGTCCCACTAAGTGCAATGAACAGCACAATGACTTGACACCCCTACCTCAGAGGGGGAAAAAGCCATTCACACAATTAATAAAAGTTAACACCTGCCATTATAACTCTCCCTAGCACAGCGACCCCAAATTTACAGGACAAAAACTTGTGCAAACACATCAAGAACAAGGCAAACACGTGCACCAGTGCTTAACTTTCATGAACCCTGGCCATCTTCCAGGTAAGGGTGGCTTCTCCAAATGCTGCCCCAAGATGACGGGCCAGTCACTAACAAAGGGACCACTCTCTAGGGTCACATAGGTGCCAGCTGTTGCTTTAAGGTGCAAAGCAAGATCCAGCCAGGACTGCGGAACCCAGCCGACCATGGGTGGTTTGCAGAGGGACAAGGGAGGGCTCATGTGGACAGCCCTGGCTGCAGTTGGCCCAGGGCACAAGGATTCCGGCACCCACAGTGGGACACAGCACGCACGTGAGCCAGCCTGGGCACGGCGTGAGCCTGGACCCCAGGGCAGGGCGCCCTGCGCTAAGGGGGTGTTGGCCAGGCTCCCCCTCAGATACCATCAGCGTTCCTAAGAATAATTTCTGTGGACAACTTCAACCTGCATGTGAAAACAGAAATAAAAGCGAGCCAAGCACTAAGAGGATTTCACACCAAACTGGCTGCCTGCTGACTGGTTAACCTACGCATGCTGTAACCGTTAGACACAGCTCACTCTAAATGATTAGGCTCACCAAACCTGCAGGAAAAATTGTGGTGGGAGCACAATGCTCCCACATTTGTACCAATGCAAAGAAAAAAAAAAATAGCTTTACTCTCTCTGGCTCTCACAATACGGCCAAGGCCCATTATGGTAACCTCCGTGGCACTAGTGGATTTTGCAGGATCTAGTTACACAACCCTTTCCTCCTTGTGCAGTGAACCAGAACCTTTCCACTGCATTCATCAAATTCCCTCCCGAGTGTCCTGCTCCTGGCAGGAACAGACTCCCACATCTGCAGGCGGCGAGGTGCTGTGCCTCACTGCACACTGAGTGGGAATCTGGCTGGGTGCTGTGGTGCACCCTCGCTGCAGCTTGCAGCGAGAGCTGCCTCAGGGAAATGAGAACCTGCAGCTCCAGGCGTACACCCAAGGTGCCACAGCTCCTGAAACAGGAAGACATTGTAAAAGTCAAACCTGGTCCCTTGCTTTGCCTTCTCCAAAACTAACGAATGGTATTTTAAGTATCACCCTTTATGATGGAAGAACCAGGCACTAAGATGGCAAGGGATGGACAGGCAGCCCGTGCGTGCAGCGTGTAACGGCGCAAAGCAACGCTGCTGCACAGATGAGCCCTTTAGGTGAGTCACTGCAGACTTTCGTATGCAATTTCCTTAGATCAACGTGCAGCCTGTAGCTGCCTGCCTCCCACATTCTTCCCAGATAAGTTTCCTCTGCACTCTTTGGACCTTCTTATCAGGCACATGATCCACCAGGTCTTGCCTGCAGGATGTGAGCCAGACTGCCTGCTGATTCCCTTCTCAGAGAAGGCATGACCCTGCCCGAGGGATGCAAAGCAGAGCGGTCAGCCACACATGGCGGGAGCACACCAAATCTGCTCCGAGGGTGGCAGCTCTGAAGGTGCATTTCCATAGCTTGCATTTCCATAGTGTCACACGGGCAAAGAAAGGCGAGTGCTGGGGAAAGACTGGCTCGGCAAGGTTGAGAAGCAGGCTCATCTCCACCAGCCTTTCAGATACAGAGGTCACAGGCTTGCAAGGGTCAGCAACCCCTCTTAATATTCACCAAAGTAGCAACAACAAAGGCAAGCTGGGGAAAGGGAAGCGTTCCTGTGGAGTCCCATCTTCACTCTGGATACCGCTCTACAATGAAGTTATTTCAAACCACCCATAGGTTAAGCTATGGCTTTCATCCCAATAGCAAAGTTCCCGCTGAGCTCTGCCTGCAAAGGCACATCAAGCAGAGACACTCAGATGACATCTCGCCTCAGCCAGCTCCCTTGCAGCCACCTTTCTCAGCCAGGCTGGTAATTTAGATAACAGAAGAGAGCGTGTCAAATGCATAACGTTTAATAAGACCAGAAGAAGGTCAGCAGCCCTGGCTGAGCAGCACTTTAAAAGCTCCCATCTGATATAAATGTTATCTCGGACATCAGCACTGCTTGGTAAATAAAAAGACAAGTTCCACCTTCCAAAGCAAATTATGGCTTTGATGATGATTCCTAGGAGGCAACTCTCTATTATTTCCCCTTCGTACACCTGGGCATTAACCAGAAAGCCAAGGTCACTTATTGCTTTCTCATTCAAGCAGTCTGGATTATGTCTCCCTGAAATCATTACCATGTTGTGACAGCAGCTGGGAAGCCCAGTGAAAGCTCTTCCCTCAGCCGCTGTACAGCTGCCAGGAGCACGCCTCCGATCCCAGTAACACAGCGGCCCAGCCACAGCCACGAGCAGCGTGTTGGGATGCGGTGGCCCGCACAGCATCTGACCGTCGCAGCAAAACAATTGAATCCTTTCAGATTGGTTGTTTGCGCGATGTCTGAACCCCCCCAGGTCTTGGTACCATGTAGCATCTGCACTTTAAAGCCTGGGTGTCAACAGACCTACGGAGAACTGGCACCCAAGGGTATTCGCTTCCCAAACCGTGTTTCTCTAGAACTAAAGATGTGGCTGTCACTAGAACAGGTCACCTACCTGTGTTCTTCCCTTGGCTTTCCATTGTGCATTGAGCACTGGAGAGAGAGACATGGCCAGCCCTCCAGAGCCCCAGCCCATGCCAGACCCGGCGGCGCATGGCGGAGGGGGCAGTGCTCCTGTCCCCATGGCCTCTGCTGCACTGTGGGCACTGCCTTAGCAGCAAGGGCCGCTCAGCAGCAAGCGCTTCCTGTCAGCCTTGTGCCTTGCTGAGGCAGGCAGAGCTGTGAGAGCACATGAGGAGTTAAGCTTTTTCCTACAGAATGTGTAAAGTGTGGTCTGCACACTTGGTGAGCTGCAGCATTTGTGGGCCAAAACATTTTGCTGCATATTTCTGAAATTATTTGTCAGAAAAGAACGTCAATGACATAGAAAATGAGTTGCAGATGTAACCTTTTCAAGAATCAATAATAACTTAAGACATTTGAAACAAAATCTTAACTCACAAGTGACTACATCACACGGGTTAGTTTCTGAGGCAAGGGCTAGCAGATCAGATGCAGAACTGTAACAGACCCCAGCACTGGTGCCCCTCTCCAGCTCTCCCACTTCGCAAAGAACAATTAAATTCTTGCATTTGCCGAAGCTACTTCCCTTCCTGGGACCTTTTTTCCGGACTCCCAGGCTGCTTCTGGACCCAGCAGGCACTCTTGGGTGGTGAAAGAGGCTTCCAGACCAGGTCCAGGTCCCACAATGCACTGACATTAGGATGGCCAGAGTGCTTTCTCTGAGGTCCAGCCTAGAGGCAAGGGCATTTTGCTGGAAGGGCTCGTGTTTTAACAGGTCCCCGTTCACCCCCAAAGCCACAGCGGCCAGTCCACACCCCAGGCAACTTGGGCTTTGCAAGTGTTGCTTCCTCAGCCACACAAAGGATGAGGGCCCTCACCAGAATGCACCGCTGTGCACGCTGCAGCAGTGCTACAGGCAGTGACGGTCGCCAGTGTGTTTCAGTACGTGCGGCAGCGTCCTCGGTTCTGCGTGCTCGTGGCGTGGGCAGATCTGCAGCCCGCAGGAGCTTCCCTGCTGGCTCAAAGTCCGGTGGAACCGTCGCTGCTCCGGGTCTGCTGACACGGCCAGGTACCCAGCACTGCCGCCACACTGATATTTCTGTAATGAATATCACCTCTGTATTCTCCGAGGCACATGCTTAAGGAATTTAACTACTTTAATACAATGGGCTCAAATTGCCAAAGAATGTTTGTGCATCAGTGTGAAATCAGAAATTCGGGGAGGGGGTGCTTTATCTGTCAAAGGCCAGCATCAGGGGGCTGACAGAGCAGACAGTGGGAAGCTGGATTGCATTTGATACGCATCAGCCCATCAAACACAAACAGCCTTTAAAGTGCTGAGAGGCCGAGCCAGCCCCCTTACAGCTGCAACGGCCCCGCCGGGGTCTGGCCAGGAGCGCTCTGGGAGCCGAGCTGGACCTGCGTGGGTCTCCTGGCCTCATCTTGCACCGTAAATCACAGAAAAAGGGATACTTCTGAACAGCTCAAATTAAGATAAAATGCCTTTGTTGTCAGGCCAGCAGTTACCTGTGCCTTGTGTTATTTCCAAGCGCAGGGCGCAGATGCCATCCCTGGGGATGTGCCGGCCGTGCGGATGGCAGACCTGCTGCAGCCACGTGTGGATGGACCGGTGAGCTGGGAAGCAGCACCTGGGCTGACCTCCCACCCAACCAGGCCAGCAGCGGGGCCCGTTACCATCAGTTAATGACTGAGCAACAACAGCCTGCTCCGGATGGAGAGCAGCAACACCCCAGCTCATGCCGTGGGCTGCCGGCAACAGCACATGCTGCCGGTCCATGAGGGAGGCCAGCCCAGAACCGAGATCCTGCTGGGATGAGCAGACATCAGCCAAGCGCGGTGGGGGCCGGGGCTGGCAGCCCACGCAGCCGTCCCAGCCCGGCCAGCACTGCTGCGGCCAGCACCCACAGCCGGCTCGGCGGCGCTCGGCAGTCCTGGGCGCGCTCCCGCTGCCTTGCGACCATCCCTCTGCAGTCCTGCTGGAGGGTTACTGGTGTGTGAAAAGAGCTGAACTTAAATTATTCCAGGGGAAAAAAGCACAAAACCTTGCCTTCAGATTAATCCCCAGACCTCTGCTCTGAAAAGACCCTTTCTGCAGCCCCCCGCTGCTGAGCCTGGCTCCGGCACCTGGGCCCCGGCCCTGCAGCACAGGCTGCCCCCGGGGCTTTTCCGAGGGGCTCCACAGCCCTCTGCGAGCACGAACACAGCCGAAGGGAATGAATAACATGGCCCCAACCTCTAAAAAATGGGCTTTTCTTACAAAGCAAGTCTCAAATAATGAGTGAAGGAAAAGGCAGGGGGGGAACAGGCCTGAGCGACCCCTCCTAACCACCTCCAGCGCGGCCCAGCGTCACTCAGCCGAGCAGGGTGCACGGCAAATAATACCCGCTCTGCCGTCGCCCCCGCCCCGGCACTGAGACCCCACGCACCGGGGAATGCAGGGGAACAGATGGATTTTCCATGGGAAGGAGCTGCGACTGCTCCTTCCAGTCAAACATGTCAGCCCCACAGGGCCATGTGTGCAAAACATTAAACCTGCTCCCTTTGCTCGGGCAGCCGCGACAGGGAGGGCTCTGGGGACAGGCAATGAAGTGTCCCCTCAGCCTGGCACAGGGCACACAGGGGGCTCTGGGGACAGGCAATGAAGTGTCCCCTCAGCCTGGCACAGGGCACACAGGGGGCTCTGGGGACAGGCAATGAAGTGTCCCCTCAGCCTGGCACAGGGCGCACAGGGGGCTCTGGGGACAGGCAACGAAGTGTCCCCTCAGCCTGGCACAGGGCACACAGGGGGCTCTGGGGACAGGCAACGAAGTGTCCCCTCAGCCTGGCACAGGGCGCACAGGCAGCGGTTCGCAGGCGCCCACAGCCAGACCCTGAGCCCACCGTTCCTCCGTACCCGGACAACCAGCTTTTTCCTCTTCCAGGTGCTTCTTGTCAATGAGATGGAGCAATGGGAAAATATTAAATTGCACGGAAGCTGTAGCAGTTCCTCAACACAATGGGTCGCCTTCACCAGGGCTTGTACGCAGGGCCCTTGATAAGGTGTATCGAGCTTACAAGGCAAACACCTTCAGGAGGTTAATCACACACGGCACAAGCCGCTCGGGTTATTTCGGGCCAAAACCCGTGCCGAGCGTTGTGCTTGATGCAGGGAGATCTCAGAGCCAAGGGGATCAGCCGTTAATTAGGGAAACTGACAATTCCTACTCTCACCGCATCAAGAGTAAGGGACCTTGAGGGTCCATGAATTGAGATTGTTTGATTTAATTACAAATATAACACACGTCTCTCTATCTTTATTAACCTTGGAAATCTGAATAGTTTAAACAGACTGAAAAGCAGCTCCTGCCACATCTGCTCACAGTGCTGTTGGGAGAGAGGGCCACAGCAGAAATGGCATTTGCTTATAAGGGGTTTCAGGTTTGAATCATCAACTGCTTCCCAGCATCGCTGCAGAGCCACCAGCGGAGCAGGTGAGGAGCACCACACAGTGCCTGAGGCTCCGCCAGGCACACGGAGGGGCACGGGCACTGCTCAAGCCAAATCCAGCGTCTCTCAGCCCCACCATGACAGGGAGAACCAAGATCTCCCTGTCCCAAAATGCAGGGGCGTCCGCACAGCCTTGCCACCCTGCTGGTCCTCCCCACATCCAGGACGGCTTCTCTGGAGCTGCAGGAACGACCCCGTACACGTGGGCAGGGAGCTTGCCGGAAAGGACAGCTCCTTCCTTGCTCTTTTCCCTAGGAAGGTTCAGCCATGTGTGTGCGTGGGGTTTCCGTGCATTTACAGGAGATGCAATGCCGACGGGACCAGGAGCACAGTCAGGTCTGGAACACCTTCAGTTCCTCTAAAAGAGAGGAATTCTTTTCCACGGAAATTAACATCATGCTTCTGTTAGCAGCAACAGGCAATCATTTGAAATTAGGTGAATGAAATTGCACACCAAAAAAGCAGCATCAGAAGCAGGCTGGGTCTGCAAAGGCCCAGGTAAGAGTTCCCAGGGCTGACGCTGCCTGCAGCCTCCAGCATTCAGAGGAGCTGAACGTGCTGCAGCCCTCGTGCAGAAGCGCTGTCTCCAGCAGCCGGCAGGGCGTGCAGCGGCCATCGGCCGCAGGAGGAGCGTGCAACAGAGCGCAGCTGGTTCTGCGCGCAGGTGTGCCGCAGTCCCACCCAGAATACCTGGTGTTGTTCACGACAGACAGGATTCACCTGACTTGGGCACGAGCTGCTCTGTGAAAGGCTGGGAGTCTCCCACTGGGCGCATCACCGCCCAGGGAGGTGGGCAGCCTGAGAGAGGCACAGCATTACTACTGGCAGGCAGCAGGAACCTGAGACAAACTCACAATTTTTCTGGGTTTCATTCCAAAACACATTTCTTTGGGCTGAGTGATACTCTGAGTTGCTTGGCAGACCAAAACTTGGGAGCACAAGACACAGAATTCAGACCATTTAAAAATGTAAATATTCTAACAAACAATCCAGAAGACCTTCCTAGTATGGGAGCGAGGGAGCTGTTTTTGGGGATAGGTCTCCACAAAAGCAAAATATTCTCCAAGTAGACTTTCCACTCGGAAACAAGAGGAACAAATAAGGTTTCAAAACCTAAAGCACTGCAAGAGGTGCAACGCGCACTGTGGACACAGTGCATGTGTCTCCCCAGCGCCAGCGTGCTGCAGAGTGCGGTGCGGCTGGCCGGGATGCCAGCCGGGGCCAGGCGGCCACTCTTGGGGTGCCTTCGAGACACAGCCGGCGCAAAGAAGGGTGCTGGCGCTGTGGGGGTGCGGGACTGGCCTGCCTGCGGGGGCTCACAGCCCAGCTCACCTCATGCCCCACAGTGACGTCTGAGGAGGAGCACAGCTCTTCTGTACAAGCGCACTGGACAGATAAATGCAGGACGAGCCAAAGGGTAATCCCAGCGCAGGAACAAACGGACACGAGCTTGCCGAAGCACCCCTAGGCAGGGAGCAGGGCTGCTGGCAGCAGTCAGGAGGCGACCTGAGCATCCTCCAGCAGGAGCAGGGACACCAGCCTGGCTCAGCACGTCGCGCTTCCGGGCGACACCAAGGCCTGTGCAGGCAGGAGCGGTGCAGGGAGCGGCGAGCCCCGCCAGTCCTGCTCCGCCACGCAAACACTCAGCGTTGGGCCGGCACCCTCACAGCTCGAGTCTGCCAGAGGTTAAAGAGCCCGCTGTGAACGAAGGCGCTCGGCTCTGCGGCCCAGAGCGGTGCGTGGGTGCAAAGCGGCAGGAAGGGACGCGTCGGCGCTGCGGCAGCCCTGGCCGTGAGCCTGGTGCCGTGCGCAGGTTATCGCAGGAGTCCCACACGTGTTCACACCTCCGAGCATCCCCGCACACCGCATAAACCCACGCCGAGCATGTCCAGCTTTGTTGGTTTAGCCATACTGTAGAGGTGCCTATTTACTTGGGAATCATATGTTTTCTGCCCTGGTCCTCACTGTATTCAGAACAGTTACTTAGCTTCAATAAGCCCCTTGTTAAAGCCTTTTCCCTTCTGTAATCTCATCAAACTAACCAAAAGGAGTTTGTTCTGAAATAGAGTCCCATTTTGTAACCTGGCTTCCTATAGGAGATCTCCCCATGCGCACTCGGCCCCTCCGCCACAAAAGGGCTCTGCTTGTCCTAGCGCGCTAACAAAACACTGCCGTCTGTTTGGGTTAGCCAGCAGGGGGTTAATGAAAAGCCCGGCCCTGGGGACTCCCACCTTATCTGCAATCATGAATTTATTGAAGAATGTGTTAATGTGCTGGATTTTATTCATCAGGGGTCAGGGCTTTTCAAATTCTTCCTCCCAGCTCCCCCTCTTTCCATCCCTCCCCAGCAAGCTCACAATGCTGTTTAAACAAAGGACTCCCAACACAAAGAGCAAATTTACACAGTTAAGTTTTCTTGCAAGCCCAGAGCAGGGTCTGGAAGAATTCCAGCTTTATAAAGAGAAAAGGGGGTGAGGGGGGAGAAAGGGGGAAGGGAGAGAGGGGCATTTTGCAGAGGATAAAAGGAAATCGAGAAAAGTTCCCACCTCCTGAAGCTCAGCGCTGAATATTCTCTGCCAGTTAACCTCGATGCGTTGCAAACCCTCGAGCACGTTTCAGCAGGACATGAGCCCTCGTAACACCAACTCTGCAGCCCCCTCCACGAAGGACACTGAAATTAATGCTTTAACATCAAATTTAGGGGGACATCTCAACAGCTGCTTTGTCTGTGGATTAACAAGATTAGCCCTTAAAAGGACACAGCACACATTAACTAGGCCTCACAGGTTTTCCCTCGTGCCACTGTTACAGGTGGTGATGTAAGCAAGATATAACAGGAAATAATGAGGTTAAACATCGGCTCACAGGCCTTGCGGTGACTGCGTGTCCAAGGCCAAGTGTGACCGTGAAGGAGCCTCCGTCCCCACCGCCCGCATCCAACCGTCCACCACGGTGACCCGGGACCATCGGGTCCCGCAAGGCGCTTCCCTGCACCACCCGTCTGGGCGCCGCAGATGCACAAACCCACCGCTGTCTGCAAGCGCTAGAGAAGAGGTGGTGTGATTCCAGCGCGGTCTCTTTTGCCCCTCCACCGCTTCCAGCAGTATCCCCACTCGACAGCTGGCGGTAAAGGGTTGTTTGGTTTGTCGTTTGCATTTTTTTTTTAACTGAAAGGTTAAGACCCCCCCCACTGCTCTGTCAATTTTAGTTGTGCTGGTCAGAGCTCTGGGAATTAGAGGACAGGGAGCAATCCTGCACTAATTAACCAAAGATGACCTAAATGATTTTCTTCGGGTCTTGTCACCTCCACTTTCTGCACTATCATTAATAAGCTCTGGCAACATCTCAGACAGAAGGAGAGCTCAGAACAGACCTCACCTCCATTTCCACCTCTGCCCAGCCGGCACAGCGTTACCGAGTTCACCTGAGTGAAGAGTTTCCAGACATTTTACAAGCAAAATGTATGTGATGTTATTGGCCATAAAGCTAAAACTGCTGGGGAGGGTACAAACTGGTCACCAGGCAGGAACGTAACCACTTCAGGCATGTAGCCTGGAGACTTGCAGAAATCCTCAATTCATGTTAAAAGCAAACCCTCATAATTCCATTTTTTAACAAGTTTCTCAGCTAAGAGCATGCCACTGACCCGAATTTTCATTCCTGTGTTTGTTACCTCGGTTTGCAGGGAAAGCGATGCCTTCTGCCGTGCTCTCATAAAGCCAGCAGCAGTCTGCAAGCAGCTAGCACAGCCAGCACCCTGGGAAAAGGGGGTATAAAGGACCGGGAGCCACTCTGAGAGGCCCACAAATTGCCACGCATCACGTGTTTCTGCACATCTTTGCTGTGTGCAGCTCTGCCCCGGCTCGGACACGTGTGTTCCTGCTGCAGCCCAAGAGGTTCGGAGGGGAGGCTCCACAGGCAGACGTCCTCCAACGCCCCACAGCCGAACCAGTCCGAGAGCTGTGCTGGGAGCTCTGCCACACTCGCAGCCGCCCGCTGAAGGACACACGCATGGCGACGCGGAGGCAGAGCTGCCCGGGCTCCGCACGGCGACTCGTGTTCCCGGCTTTCGTGCTGCCAGGCGGCTGAGGAGGGGCCGGGCAGATCTCGGCACACGGGATCTGGCTGCGCTGCCGATGGATCCCTGACTGCTGAACACACAATACATATTTATAGGGTCTCCTTCGTGACAGGAATGCCAAAGCCTCATGCAGAAAATAACTCAAAGGACATAATTAAATCAGTTAAATGGCTTGGGAAAAGAGACGGCTACAGCCAGACTTCAACTCCCAGCACAATCTCAGGGCACAGGGAACAACGATGAGGAGCAAGAACTATAAAAGCTCTCCAACCAACTACTTGCTTTTCTTTAATAAACTATAATCCCTGCTTAACACTGACACAGACCAGAAATGAGCCTCTGAGTACAGAGCACCGGGCATGAAGGCGAGTGTTCAGGGTAAGCACACACCCTGCCAGCATCACCAGAGGTCACGAATGTTACCAGATGACAAGTAAAGCCAGCACAAAGAGTAGGAAATCAGCCAGTTTATTTTAATCTGCTAACGCGATGCACACCGAACAGCGAGCTCCTGCCGGCTTTTCGGAGCCAGGGGCTCGGAGAGGAGCGCTGCTGGTGCAGGAGGGGCTGCTCTGGCTGCTGGCAGCAGAGCCTTTGCACAGAAGGAGATCTGACTGTTGAGAAATGGCTGTCGTACACCAGAGGAGCTGCGTGAATCCAATTATTAACTGAGCTCATGGCCAGTTTTACTCGAATAACTGGGGCAATAAGAGGAGCAGGTGGGGGGGGACAGGGTCTGGGAGCCGCCCACGGTGCCCGCTCTCACTGCCCAGCCCGGGCCAGGCAGCACCACGGTGGGTCCAGCCATGGCCGCACGGCAGGAAGGTCCATCCCCACCGGATACGCTGCAGAGCTTGTGACAGGTGACAAGAGGAGAAAGAGAAGCGCTGCACAAGAGAGAGGGCACGCGAGAGGCGCAGAATGGCAGCCTTTGGGCAAAGCGGCCGAGATTGAAGCTGCACTGAACGTCTCTAACCCCCAGCAGCTGAGCGGGTCCTGATGGTCTCCATGCAGGGGATCACCGTCTTGCAAGCGTCTCTCGGGGTGGGCTGGAGAGAGGTGGGGAGCCGTGGGTGAGAGTGAGGAACACCAGAAGCTCCCTGCCACCAAACCAGGCACGGTCCCGCAGGGCAGCGGGCAGCTGCGCGGGGCGAGGGGAAGGTCTCCTCTTCTGAGGGCATCCACTGCCAAGCAGGAACCGCACAGCTGCCGGGAACGCTGCTTAGATTTCTGTCTCAGGATCAAAAAGAAGTTCAAATTAAAAAAAACCAAAACATTAAAAAAAACCAATAACTTAAATAGTTTTGAGCTGAAAGTTGGGGAAAGACACGCACACGCCACTAACACAGGAAGGAGCAAAAAACGGTGAAAACAGCAGCTCTACTTCTCAGAACCCTCACATACAGAAAAAACCAGGTAGAGCAAGCTATTTGTTTTTAAAGCTAGTTACAAAGTATCTAACATAAATAATTACAAGACATTTTGAAACAAAATAGCTTTTTGTAGCCAGTTAATAATTTTGCCTGCTCAGGAGAGGTGAGCTCAGAGCGGCTCCACGTTGCTGTCGCACGGCGCTGTCCCGGCAAGAGCACTGCAAGCTGCCTCCAGCCCTGAGCAAAGCTTTCTCCCGCAGCGGACCTGAAATGGCTCTCAGGGCAGTTTCATTTTCCCTTGTGTGCTCCCAATGTTACAAACCAAGCAGAGGGACTGGCCGGAATGCAGTGTCTTAGTACTTTATTTACGTTTCGATGCATTGCGTATGAGTTACTAGCCACCTAACTCCACAGAGAGCGGCTGCCGAGGCGCAGGCGCTGCGCGGGAGACGCAGCGGCTCATCCTGCCGCACCGCATGCCCGAGCGCGTGGCGCTGCGCTGCAAGCGCCGTGCAGCCTCCTGCCCCTCCGCGCCGGCCGAACAGAGGGAAAAACCCACGTGAGGCTGAGCGCCGCTTCGGTGTTTCCTGCGAGTGTGAGAGACGGAAGGTCGTTTCTCCAGTTCCAAACCGATGCGTTTCAACGTTGCCTGGGCTATTGCACTTTTTTTTTCCTTTGTGAAACACCATGTGACATTTCTCCTGAAGGCCTCCTTGGAAAACTCGCAGGAATGTGAAAAGATTAAGAGTCTGAAATTTGACTAACAGAGATGAAGGGATTTTTAAGAACCATGGTAAGAGCTCTAGCCTGTTTACTTTTTATTCACAGAATTCCGCCCCAAACTCTCAGCGGAAGAAGTGCTGGGGAAGATGCAGTGCTTCAGCTCACAGTAAGGCCCCGAGGAACCTCCTCTTGTACCAGGGATCCCCGAACCAGGAGGAGCCTCCTCAAAACTCATCTGCTGCTCCTGGGGAGTTCGTTTCCCTCACTGAGCCCCGTTTCCTGCCAGCAGGGAGGCTGATAAACGTCAGGGATTTGCTGTCTGTTCTATCAGAGTAGAAATTACTTTAGCTAAAGAGACATTTCTGGTCGCTCCAGCTAGTTACACGCTCCACGACCCCTGTGTCTGTCACGGTCCGAGCCAGGGCAAGGGGCTGGAACTGGCTGCGGGGACCGGGGCGGCCAGGCTGGGGGTCCCCACGCTGCAGGCAGGGCCACGGGCCAAGCGCAGACACACACCGCGGCCCCTCGCCGCCCAGCAGGCTGCCGGGGCTCCGGCCGGGGCAGCCAGAGCCTCGGGGAGGATTTCCCCTGCGTGCGGGCAAAATCCGTACCGGCCATGGCGAGGCCCGGGCCCACCTGTACGTGAATAGTATCGTGTCGCCTCTTCACATCTTGGGGGAAAAGGAGTTACTACAAAAATTAACAAACCTGGTATGAAATATACAATAGTCACCATTAACATCATATTTATTGTTATTTAGTTGCTCAGTAAAACATATACAGATATGTACAATATGCATGAATACAGAAGACTGCACTTTACATATTTAAAAAAAGAAAGAAAAATAACACTCAATTTCATGAGCTATTGTCACAGTCTTCCAACCAAGCATTTAAGAAATGAATTTAACAAGAATCAAAAAAAAAAAAAACCCAAAAGAAAAAAGATTACAGGATTGCCTAACACACAGCAGAGTCAAGTTTTCATATTTTACATGTGCAATAACATTTTTCAGAAGAGTTTGCGATGCAGTACGGATTACCAGTGTTTCGAGGTTTGTTTTTTTTTTTCTTTTCCATGAACCAAATTTAGTACAAAGAAATAACATCCTTTTGCTTAAGGCTGTTTTAAAGCTGTAATATTCTTGGGTAGTGAATAGTGATAAAGTTATAACTGCCGGAAATCACAGCCTGCAGTTTCATCAGTCAGAATCTATGAGCGGATGGACTCAAACCAACAATTTTAATAGAGAATTTCTAAGACAAAATTAGACTATTTCCTCCATTAGCCTTAAGCAATAAAGGAGAAACAATTCTATAAAAATGGGTTATGCTCTTACACACCATCCATTGAACAGCTGTGATAGTAGTTGCGAAAACCTTACACTGCAGCTTAACAAAAATAATCAAAACTTCCCGGTTTTGTTTCTGCGCGCGTTCCCCCACCCCCCACCGCCTCCCGCCCTCCTGGCACGTTCCGCTGGCCTGAGCTCACCGTGCCCCTTCCCTCCGTGCCGAGTGTGAACAGTCTGCCTTCCCCTTGGTGCCTGGCACCGACTCCTGGTTTGGGAGCGCCGGCCAGCCACAGGAGGACCACGCAGACACAGAGATGTGACAGAGCTCCCTAAAAGACCCAGATGAGATCAGAGTTCTGGTGCTCACTCCCTTCCACCCTAACACACGATGAAATCCTTACCTATGTGATCATGGGAGTCACCATAACTAGATGAGTCTGACCCCTCTCTCATTGATGCTTGACCAACCAAGCTAGAATAGCAGAGCACTAGGAACCCCAGGACGAAGTGATCCGGAGAAAATTTGCAAGAGTATTTAATAAATAAAGCCTATTCTTTCCTTTTTTTGGCAAAGAGATACTTTTATCATTCCTCCCAATTTAAATGCCAGAAAGACTTTGCTCAGGTTGCCACTACCCTTCACCTTGAAGACTAAGGGCAGTGTTTCTTTAACAATTACCGAAGGAGTCGGCGAGCTGGTCGGGAGGTAGCGATGCCCAGGCTCCCCCGGCCGGCGCCGGGCGCACAGGGCTGCCAGCGCCAGGCAAGGCAGAGAGAAGCCGCCAAAGCAACCGCAAAGCCGCATTTTAGCTGTTGTTCACAATACAAAGCAAAACTGTGCATCTCTTAATGACACTTTTACCACAGGTCTTTGCCTGGTGCAACACCCCCTGCCTGGAAGCCCTGCAGGACAAGCAGCTGCGAGCTGACGCCATTCGGGCTTTACCCAGGCACGTGGGGAACACGCAGCTCCTAAAATGTCACCCTCTGTTGCACCGGCTCATCCTCTGAAGGAAACAAGCCTGGAGCCGTGGGGCTCAGCAGCGACGGCTGTGAGCCGAGCTCAGCCCGCAGGTACAGCTCAGCTCTGCCTGTGACCCACCTCGGGCAGACGCTGTCTGCACCTCAGTTTCCCTCGCCACAGAAGAGCACAACTTACCTCTTGCACAACGGGCTTCTACCTACAGCTCCCAAAGATGCAGCGGTTGGAAGGACTATTGTTCACAAAATTATATCAGCTCAATTCTTACCATGTAGGGCTATGCTGATATTTTATATATGGGAAAAAAAATGTTTCAGTGTGTTCAGTGTCAAATAAGTACAAGAAAATTATCGCAGGCAATGCAAGCTTTGCGACAAAGCTGTAGCCTTCTGCGTACGCTGTCAGTACCGCACACCCCAGGTTATGAGCACGAAGCAATGCTTGTCCTGGTCACTCAGATGTACCGTTCCTGTTCTCATCTTTGGCAAAAAGCAAGGGAACCATAAAAGCGCAGGTTGGTCCTGGCGCTGCTAACGGCTGCCCTGAGCACAGCTCGCATCGTCTCCTTGTCCTCAGTTAATAAAGTCACTTAAATTAAGCAAGATGGAGTGGGCAGGAGGTTAGCAAAAGGATTGCATGTGACTGCATTATTCAGCAAAACTGCATGGACCTAAGGCCCAGACAACAGTCAGCTCTGGCTTTTACTCCTCTCTGCCTAGAAATGCCATCCTCCCACTGCGCCCACCGCACGGGCCCGGCAGTGCCGGCCATGCGGGAGCAGACCCACAGCTCCCGCGCTTCCACGCCATACAGCTCAGCACCTGAAGACACATCCCCTGGCTTCAGTACAGCCCGTGCTCCTCATCTGACAGGATTTAGAACTGTTGGGATTCCGCTGTTTTTTAAAGAATTGCTTCCACTTTGTGTTGCTATGAGCAAGCGAAAAAGAAAGTCCCAGGCGGACGAGAACAGCAGCTCTGGGAGCGATGCACAAGCTGCGGGGAGCAAACCAGGAGAAACGGGTGGGAGAGACCAAGTGAGTCACTGCGGTTCTGCGTAAAGCAGGATTTCTCTTTAAAAGCCATCTGAAATGCTTGATGCAGTGCTCACTGACAGGTCTCTTCCCGGTAGCACAGGGTGTGCATCCCTGACCTCAGGAAGCCTGAAAAACCTGTTCTCTTGAATGCAGCAGGAAAAACTAAAAACAAAGAAGTAAGCCATCGGCTGCGCTCCGTACAGAAATGCCGCCAGACCATGAACTCTTCCTAAACGTTCGGCTCTAAGTACTGAACCGTGCTGTCGTGCGGCCAGGCATGCGTCTCGCTGGGGTTGCTCCCGGCAGAAGCTGCCAGGACAGGGTGGGAGCTGCAGACTGAACCTGCTGCGGCAGCGCTCGCCCCGGCACACAGCACCCTCCACAGCCCCAAGTGTTTGCTGGCCAGGATTCCCAGATAAACACGTAAAAAATTTAACATGTGTCTGGATGAACTGGGACATAAGAAATCACAGGCAAAGCGGCATCTCCTGGAGTAGGGGCTGACAGTTAGTATTTTACCAGGAGATATTTTACTGGGGACAGCGATATTTTGTTGTGGGGACAGGGCAGAGCTCTGACCTTTGGGTAGCACACGCACCTCCAGAAGGTGCAAAACGTCCCCTCTTTTTGCTCCAAACCAAGCGGGAGTGAGGCAGCTCCACAGCCAACTGCTCCAGGACGGGCAAAAATCCTCATCCTCGTGGCAGCTCCAGCTTCAATACAAAGTAAAAATAATGTTGAAAATCAAGGTTCAAAGCTCCCAAATTTATCTAAAGTCACTGACCAGACCTGTAAGAGGAAATCCCTCCATGCATGGTTAACAAGAGCACATTCAGCTAACATTTCCAAACACTGCGAGCCTCTCTGAAGCCACGTATGACCGAGTGAGGATTTCAGACCACCCCGGGCCACTGGCATTTTAGGCAGAATTCCCTCTCCATTGGTGTCTACTGAGAACATCACTTCAAAATAATTCAAGGCCCAGCACAATCATGGAAGATAAAATACAAAGCAGTCTTCAAACTCCATCCCTTGAGGAGGGACACATTTTGTGAATTCATGACAGAAGTAATAAATAACCCTAGAGAGGCCGACCTTTATTTCACAGCTAAAACCTAAATCTCCAGTGATGTTATTAAGCTTCAGGGAGCAGAGGGAAGCGAGCTGGCGGGAGCGAGGCAGGACGGCTCGCACTCCCTGTACACAGAGCAGACACAAATAACGGACAGCTACGTAAAACCACCGGCGTGTCGGATCATTGTGTCCGTCGTGGTTTTTATCTGATTTGCTTCCAACTTTCTTCTGGAATGAGTGTTATCTATCACGAGCAGGAAAGCATGGTTTTCCTTTTATTGTGTGCATCTAGTAACACTGTTCTCCAATGCATGGCAAAAACGGGGCCTCAAGCGAGTTTGGGGGTCCTAACGCGGGGTCTCCCTGCCCCCGCAGATTAGGAAACACTGACCGTGGGCATACAGCCCCTGCTTTCCCCTGCTCGGGCCGTCCCTTGACCGCCACCACTGCACTGGGATGGCTGTGGCCGGAGCCTGGGCGCCCACGGACACGTGCACAGGATGCTGCATCCTGCTCCCATCCACAGCATCTTCCTTCAGCTAAAAACGGGCAAAAAATGGGCAGAGTGGGGCAGTGCCGCCTGGCAGGCGGGGCTCTGGGGACACTGGCCACAGCCGGCGATGGACCCCCGGCCGGGACGCAGCGCTGTGGGATGGTGCACGCAGGAGGCACGTGGTGGCTCCAGGGGATTTTTCCCTCCAGTGGTGATAGAGCGGGAACTGTGGGAGCATCACCAGGACCAGGAGGCTGCGGCCACGCTGGGGAGCGGCCCCACTCTGCCTCGCGAGCAGAGGGGAGCCGGGTGCTCAGTGGAGGAGACAACGACTCTGAGTTATGAGTAAACTTCCTGTCAGACTTCTTTAGAGAAACACCTCTCTACCTTCCCCGGCTGTGCCTGAACCAGCGCGTTCATGACCGAGCTCCGTCTCTGGGCTTCACCAGAGTAAATACAGGAACAAGCATCCTTGCCTTGCAGGGGGGGTGGAGAGCAAACGAGGCTGAACATTATTAGCAACAGAACATCATTTTCTCAGGAAAGGGCAGGCTCGTTGCCTGAATATTCAGCAGAGCATTAACTGTTTGGTTTGGATGTGACTGGCAAAAGCTGGGTGTCAATATAATATATAATATAATGATGACCATTTCACTTTAACCGGCGTTTATTCCTGAACTGCTGTTCTTCAGGATCACCATTGTAATAAGCACTGAACGAAGCAAAACAAAACAAAACAAAAAAAAAAAAAAGAAAAAAAAAGAAAAATGAAGAAGAAAGGGGNTGAGGAAGAAGAGGAGGAGGATGATCTCTGTCTTTTTATGACATACGTGACTTGGACATACGCTGAGATGAAAAAGGAAAAGGCCTCATCTATAAATGTATGCCAAGGTTACAGAATAATGGGAAAAAGTGGTCTAGCAGGAAAATCTTAAGCAAAAGTGTGCTAACTGCAGAAGGGTTAACACTGGTAACATACTGTGGCAGAAGATTAAAAAAAAGTTGAGGTTTACTTTAAATTAACCCTTTCCAGTCCATATGCCACTAAGCAGGTACCAACCTAGAAAAATAGTCCACCTAGCAGTAGCGGCCCTTTGAAATTAAAAAGAGAAAAAAAATAATTTCTTTTGTTCAAGTCAGGGCGGCCACAAAAGTCCCAAATCTGTTGGAGATGTCCGAGTGCAGGGACCTCCACGTCGGCACCGCAGTCCGACCCTTCGCCTCGCCCACGTCGTCCGTGCAGTGGACCGAGAGGCACTGCAGGTGGCTGCCGGTCTGCGCCGTGGCCGAGGTCTTGCTCGGGGGAAGGTCGTGGGCTGGAAAGGGTTCACAGAGAGAGCGTTAGGAGAACCGTGCAGTGCAACCCCATCACCTCGCACAGCAGTGGCACACGGCAGCGGGGATGGCCCCGTGCCTCCGCACCCGCCTCTGCCCGGCCAGCCCGCGCCCCGGTTCCTGCACCCCCGGCACCCCCACCGCCGGTACAGCTCCCTCTTCCCACCCCGCAGCGAGCTTCTCGGGATGATTCTTCACCGTGCCAGAGAAACACCAAAAATACTCTCTTTCACATGCACTTGTTTTAAAGCAAACCTGCAATCCATTTGACCGTTGGGGATGTAGACACACTGATCATGTGTGTCCTGCACCGCAGCACAACTGGGAGTTTTCACTCCCCGCGTGCCCTCCCCCATCTGAAATCAGCACTGAAACTTCCCCAGGCAGGAAACCAGCCCCGAACCCTTCGTGGCCTCCAGGTCGTTCCCATCGTCGGTCTCTTGTGGGCACAGGTCTCCCTGTTCACCTCTTTCAATGGAGCACCACGATAACATTTTTCTAATAATGTCTCATTTTAGGATTGTGTGTGATCTTTAGCCACCATTAGTTTCTGTTAATCACTGACACATCCTAAACGATGGCCCGGCCTTTTCCCCTGGATTTCACAGCTAATATGAAGAGTAGCTAGAATAGTTCCTTCCAAAACATATTAGCATGTACTCGTGACTCGTCGCCACCGTCACACCATTATTTTTGCTTGTTTCCATTTTTATTGCTTTCAAGTAATCTGATGCAAATACATTTTTCTCATCTTCAAAATCTGCCTTGGTGCATGTGCCTGCTCCCTGCCTGGCACAGTTGGGGACATCTTTCTTTCGTCACCTTCTTCCTTGCTGAAATCAGTCACTTCTTTAGTTCTCCTCCACTGCTCGTGGTCAAATCACCAAAAAAAGCCCAAAGACAACCCCCCACGCTTCAGCCCTCACTGTGTAAATCCTTACGTCCTCACCAGCCCCCCATGGCTCCTTCTCACAGACCCTCAGGAACAGCCAGGCAGCGGCTCTTCGCCACCCCGGCCGGGGCCCGGTAGCCGGCTGGGGCCGGGTCCCCTCTTGCCAGGATGAGCCAGCCCGGGAACACAGAAAACCCTCCCGGAGCTACCACACCCCCTTGCTTCTGCCAAGGAGGATGCCCAAGCCAGTGCAGACAGCCCCCCTCAGCCCTGGAAGGAGGGCATTTTGTGGGATAAAATCAGTGAGCAAAGAGAGGAACAGTGCAAGACAAAAAAGCCAACAACATCCTGACAGGCAGCCTGCGTTTCCTCTCATCCACCATTTCGTTCATATCCACCTGGAGCACAAGCGGCACGAGCAGAGCTGCTGCAGCACCAGCTACCGCGGGCACCCTAATGCCTCTGGCAGAGCCCTGTCCCAGGGCGCAGGGCTGAGGACGGGGCCGCAGCGCACCACGTGCCAAAAGACGGCTGTGGATGTTTAACCTCCTTAAGACCTTTCTTCACACCGTCCTCCGGCTGTCCCACAGAGCCCAGCAGTGTGCGTTCCCCAAGGGGCATTTGTTTCACTTAACCAGCCGCTACACCAGACACCAAAGGGGAACTGGGCAGCTTGCTACACAATCACAGGGAGACTACAATATAATCTTAAATTAGCCTGGAAGTTCCTGATTTAAACTGGAAAACACTTTTACTGCTTGATTATAGGGTGTCAGAGAGGCTCATATTCAAACCAGTATCATAACACCACTCAGGGAAACTAATCAGAACCGGGGGACACGACGCTATACGTGGTGGGAGAAGGAACGCAGCTCCAGAGCAGCGCTGCCGCTTGCTCAGCCATGCGCTGCATTAGTGCAACCACGTGCAAAAATCAAGACAAAGCTCTGTTGCACACCTCGGTCTAGCAGAGCTGTGCTCGGGATTTGCACATCTGTAGGATACCCTCACTCACTGCTCCAGCAAAGAGCCCGGTATCAGCAGGCCAGAGGTGCTCACGCTCCCTAAGCTCCAAGGTGGATTCCAGGCGCCTGTAGCTGGTGCCGGGGTTTTTTGGTCAGGTTTGATAACTAAGCAGTACCGGGGAGCAGAGCTGAAGCACAGAGTGCTCGCCGCGTAACGCCCAAACGCAGAGTTCCAGCAGGCAGAGGTGGCATCAGCACTGCCTGCCTTTGATCCCATGCGAGAACTCACACCCTGCTTTCCTGCTACCCCCCGGCCTCATCACACCCCAGCCCTGTCCCTCCCCTGCCCAGCCTGCGCCTGCCTCCGAGGGGTTTTACCTCCCCGGGGAGGGTTTCCTCCTCGGCCCGTGACACCGGGGGCACGTCTGCGCGCGGAGCTGGGCCACTGGCAGCCCTGCGGGCACGGCCGCCCTGCGCAGGGCAGGGAACGGCGCGGCCAGCAGCTGCGGCAGTGCAGACCGGTGAACCGCAAGCTGACATTATGGTGCCGCTTCGGGAAAATCACAGGGAAAAAAAAAGACATCCTAAATAAACACTATTCAGTGACATGTTCAATTTAAACCTACTATCCTGAATGCAAATATACCTGAAAACTTTTTATAAATAAAATGTTTAAAACCCAAATGGGACTGCAGAGAATTGAGAAAGGGAAACATTTTTCTTACTTGTATTTGTGCACATCCCTTACAACGCACACAGTACCCACTATTTTTTGCTCTTAGGTCTCCCTGACTGTACAGGACATGCTGGTCTCGCTACAGGAAAAGCCAGCGCCTTGCGATTAGTCTCAGTGACAGCAGCTTTCTTCCTCTGCTGCAGAGAAAGAGGAAAGAGTCCCACTGCGGAACGGCTGTCACGAGGGGCCCAGGGTGCCCTGCGGTGTTTCTGCAAGGAGCGTTCACTGCAGGGTTGCGGGGTACCGGCCTCTGGGCTGGCACAGGGACACCCACGGAAGGGGCAGAGGCAGCACGTTCCCAGAGCGGGACCCAACACCCGGGCGCCTGGCCGGAATCAGAGCCGGCGCTCCGCTGCGCCGTGCTGGCAGCGACGTCCGCACCAGCCGTGCGGACACCCCCGACACCAGAGTGGATCAGGTCCTCAGGCAATCATTAAAGTGAGCAAGTTCGTATGCCACAAGCATCTAAAGAACAAATTAGGCTTATTTACTTGTAAATCAATATATTATATCTAAAATGCTTCCTGTGGATAAAATTCATAAGCAAACTACTGATAAGGGAATCAACGCAAAATCTATCCTGCAGTGATGAACAGGATTTGAGGAAAACCCAAGTAAAGGAGGTGAGCAGGACCTGATCCTACGCCTGTGAAGTTAAAACCGATTGTCAGTGCCCACAGGACACCTAACTCAACACCGTGTGTGGGAGCTCGAGCTCTTCTGGTCTATTGTTAAGAGCACAGAAAACAAGGCAGTCAAGTCCAAGACAGAAAGAGGACGAGAGCTCGCAGTAAGGTTTGGACTGGCACAAGCGTTCTCAAAACCAGTCTGGAGGGAAATATTCAGCGCAATTTATTTTTTTCTACTATTTCTGTCTTGACAAAGCTACGATACTTTTCTGAAAAAACCCTTTGTATTTGAAAATTAAATGTGAGCTGATCCAGCTGATGAGAATGGAGTTCCTCAGCACAAGGCACCGCCTGATGCTTGCCCAAAGCAGTCACTCTCCCCTGGCAGATCTGTTTCGCCAGGCTGCCTCACTGTCTCTGCCTCCTGCGATCCAGCAGGGCCCCAGCACCCACCTCCCGCGGCGCTCGCAGGCCTGAGGGGTGCTGATAGACTGACGGGACTCAGCAGGTTAAAATTAGTCAGGTAACGCAAGATGGTGTCACCACGTCTTTGCCTCGCAGTTGCCGAGTTCCAGATAAATCACTGTCAGTCATGAAGCACGCCTAACCGCACGCAGGGAATTCTCAAACACACAGTGTTTAAACTGCACAACTGCCTCTATCAGCAACTACTGCAAGAAAGTTGTGTTACTAATAAAAGCAATACCCTTGTAATAGGAGTCATCCCCCATACCCAAGATCTCGAAATGGCCTGGGTGGAGACTTCCTCTCCAAACCGAAGGACGTGACACAACAGAACCTGGGACCGATGCAAGTGAAAGTACCCGGCCGGCCCGCAGGATAGCCTGTGCCGCTTGGAAACAGCAAACGTTGAAGCAGAGATAAGAGGTGGAACGTCACACGTAAGCACATGTGTTCACATGGAAGGCATGAAACTCAAAGCCATGAAGGGACCGAAGACCAAAAGGAGCCTGCAAACGGCCGAACTGTGACAGCGCCCTCGCCGGAGGGTGATTAGTGCACGTCCTGGCCGTGGCAGCCTCCGCAACTCCCGCATGCGATGGCGGGTGTTAAGCCAGGGAGGACAGTCACCTGCAGAGCAAAAGCCACCGAGCTGCCTGTCACCACAGCGGGGTTTGGTTCCCCTGGTGCACCCAGCGCCCACCCGTCTGCGGCAGCAGCACCTTCTCACACACTGCAGCTGGGTGAAGTCATGGTGGTCCCAAAAACCAGTCGCTGCTCAGATCAAGCTCGAATTTCTAGTGCCGCCAACTGTTTCCTCTTTCTGCCTTGACTATAATGGTCCATGCCACCATCATCCTGTCCAGAGCAGCAACCCATACTCCGTATTTCAGAGGATAAAGACGAGGCAAACCCACCACTGTGTCTCTCAGCCAAATCACTCACAGAAGAGAAAATTCCTGCAATAATCGCCGAATGCCCTGGAAGTTAACATGAGGTTTGATTAATACTATTAGCTCAGCTTGTGCACAGGCACTTCCAAGAGCCAGCCACAACATCTGGAAGAGCTGGGTGGCTACGGCAAAGAAATATTTGCAAACGTTCATTGGAATCTGAAAGTGAATCAAAGTCCGGCCACTTTCACTTACGTGCTTGTGTTCAGCCAATATTCCAGCAAGTTTGTTTATTGCAGTTCAAACTGCATGTTTGAGGTAAATATTTCGAAGTATTCTCTGAACAGTTTGGTAACATTCAACAGTTACAACAACATACAAAAGCGAGGGTAAGAAACGTACCAAGCAGCTGGGACAAACCTTCCAGAGGCAGATGCATGCACAGCTTCACGTTCCCAAAAGATGAAAACAGCTCTTTTAAAATGTAGTATTAAAGTTGCTTTTAGGTAAAAGCGACACATGAAGCTTTTGAACAGGCTTTACCCACACGAACACCTTTCAATCCCGAGCAAACGAGCTAACAGACAGAAACGCACAGCCCGCGACACCCACCCAGCCTCTCCCGCGCCCGGAGCCTCCGCGCTGACCTCGCGGTTAGGAAGCCGCTCTTCCCTCCCGCTCCACTTGCGAAGGCATGCGTGCTGTCAGAAAATAAAAGGCTGCTGCCTGTTTGTTTGTTTGCACAGCGTTAATGGCAGCCCGCAGCCAGCGCAGGAGCCTGGCCACCCTGGGCAGCCCGCAGCTGGGACGAGGAGCTCTGCTCCACCAAAAGATTCAACGCACACGCTGCGGAGTGCTTTTTCACATCAGCCCAGGAAAGCACACTTCTCTAGCGAGGTTAGATCCTGACACGCCTCACTCCTGAAGACACCGTGTGTACACACTTCCATTCCCTCCAGCTTCCTTCTCACTCCCTCCTTTCCTTAGCCCACGTTAAGCTGCTATGTAAAGCCTCTTCCCCCATGTAGCAGCTCCTTACGCATTCTTTTTAAAAATAAACATGTTCTCTTCACTGTGACGACCCCACCAAACACTATGCAAACCCAGATGTGTCCCATTTTTAGGTAATTTAATCCCATTAAAAACGAGTTCACCTACAACACTAGCACACATCACATTCGCCGTCTTGCGAGCGTGGGGATTAATCGAGGGAGGGATGGTGTGTAGTCAAGGCAACTGTGGATGCTACACAGAGGCACCGGGAGTTTATGTGGCGCTTCAGGTGCCACTCATGCCATTATCCTCATGCTTGCCAAAACCACCACCAACAAAAGGAGCAGGAGGCAGGGACAAGCAGGAGTGAGAGCGCAGTCACAGTCTGGTCGGGGTCTGGTTGGGAATGGGTTCCACTCCACGTTTCAGCGTTCCTGTGAGATTGAAGTGACAAACAGGAGGTGAAGATCCCTGGAACAGCTCCTCGCCCCAGGGCTCGTCCCTTACACTTCTTTACCGTCTCTGACAAAGCCTCAGCCACGCGCGCTGCCCAGGGTCCGGCTGCCCCGCACAGCATGGCCCCGCCGCCGCCCTCGATGGCCAGCCGAGCGTGAAGCCCCTGGATTGCCACTGATCTTGTTAAGGCTAAATCAGAGGATTTGGTCAAAACCACTATATTCCCTGATCAGAGATCAGTTTCCCCTCTACCGTCTGATAACCGCTCTTAAAGGATGCGTTAATAGGCTTCTGTTCACTCTGCGCCCGTTAAGCAGGGGCCGAGCTACGGTAAGAGGGAATAGATTTGAGTAACAATCTCTTATGAGGCAGCAAACCTACATATAGTGTTTAAAATTATTCCCTTAGGACAAGATGTTTTTCACCAAATCTCCCACATGACAGCTTGACATATTGGTTCAGGCACATAGCTCTGCATCTGTACACACTACAGAATCATCCTCTTCAGTTTTCAAGAAAAATGAGGGTCTGAGAACATTTCATGTTTCCCTGCACACTGGACTTAGTCTTCACCGATTAATTTACTCCTAAAATTGTATTTTTAAACACAACTAGTTAATTTGTGTTGATAATGAAATGAGCCACCTCCTCCCTCACGGAGGCACCACAGACAAAATCCTGGACAAAGGCATTTTCTTGACCCGGAGTATAAGCAAGCACCCGTTCGCATTTGTCTATAAACACAAACACGGCACCTGCCACCTGCTTTCTCCGTAAAACCTGCATCACTTCCAGTTTCCTTCCCCGCTGGCACCCTGTACCGCGCTGCGGACTGGATCTGTCTCTGCCACTTTAAACGTCTCGGGGCGAAGGCTGTCTCTGGCTTTGGACCCCGCAGCACCACGCACTCCACTGGCGCTCAGTGCAAAGCCCCATCTGCTCCATTACTGAAACCTTCCTCTGATTTTACTCCTCCATTTATTTTGTGTAACCTGTGCAATTTTTGAAGCCCGTAAGACACTTAAAGGTGCTACCCTCCCCGATACGAATGCAATTAAAGGAAGCCAGAAGTGTCCACGGTTAAGATGAGCAGCTGATGCCAAAGACCCCGAATGATGAGCACCCCCGAAACAGGGACAAGGCAACTCCCCTCTTTGCTGGCCAGGAGCACTGTGCAGAGGTAGCCCAACTCCAGGGCATCAGCCACATCTCACTCGGTAACATTTCAAGAAGTCATTTGGCTTGGTCAGCCCATAGATTTATTGCTGACACCCAGCCAGCTGAGCTGCACTGTGCAAGCCTTTCTCACAAAGGAGGGAAGGCTCAGTCAAAAATGTGTGCACAGCACCGAGTGCTGTCCCACAGCATGAATATATCCCCCAAACCAGGATTAAAGTATTTGACTTTGCTGCATATAGACCAGGCACCGCTCACCTGAAGGCACGGCACGGCACGGCACGGCCGTCCCCGCTCGCGCGGGCTGGGAACAGCCTGTTTACCCCCGAACGCTGAGCGGTGCCCAGCCCACCATCAGCCCGTCAGGTCTGGCAACATCCTCTGATCCTCAAAGCCTTTTCCCCCACAGACAGCATGATTAATCGGAGGTGCTTGTGACTCTAAAGGGAGCATGTATCAGCCCATGCTGCAGAGATGTTTATTTTGCTTTCAGTGGTCTCAGAGCTGGCACGGAGCTCCATCAGCGCTCCCTGCTTGCACAGAATTTAGATAACAGGAGACACAGGGTGCTTGCTGCGAATACATAATTTTCTTTTTTCTCCCTTGACCTCTTTTCACGCTTCTGTTTTCACCAGGAGCAATGGAAGGATGTGCATACCACGACAGGGAGGCTGCCCAAACCCACGGCAGTGTTAAGGGTTTGTTGTGACGGCTGTAGGGCTACAGTCAGACTGCAGTGTCCTACCCTACAGCTCCAGCAGCAAGCCGGGCGGATATCACTTGAGGACAAACTCAGACTGTTAGCCACATGCCAGTGACTGAAGAAAATGGTGAAAACACCATTAAGTAGGAAAAATGCTAAACCCTAACAGTGGAAACGGCGGCAGTCATCTTACACGTAGCATGACCTTGAAGACGCAGAATGAACGATGCGTGGGGGAGGAGAACGACATTGCTATTTTAAAAAATGTGTTCCCTCCGCCCTGCCAGGAGGAAAGGGGGAACGCACAGTTCCCCACTTTGCTGCCCACTGCCCAGCGCGAGAGCAGCACGCGTCCAAGGCTTTACAGGAAAGCGTGAAACTGCCTACACCTATTTATTTCTCTGGAAACTACTGTTAAACTACTGCTTTCCAACTCTACATGTCTCTGAGAAGAAACGTAAGCCCTCTGTCCAAGGGGGAAGCGAGAAGCTCCGCACCTGGGGAAAGCACCCGCTCCCGTGCCCTGCTAGGTGGCCACAGGGACAACAGCCTGTTTTTAACTCATATCCTTCCTCTCCTTTGGCTCCCTCCAGTTCCTCTTTTCAGTTTAACACACTAGTTCTCAGGCTGGCGT
The DNA here is from genome assembly GCA_013399095.1 of Psophia crepitans. Lineage (NCBI taxonomy): Eukaryota > Metazoa > Chordata > Aves > Gruiformes > Psophiidae > Psophia > Psophia crepitans. The sequence continues at coordinate 74,091 of VWZZ01001914.1, forward strand.
CACTGCAAAATATGCAAACCACAGGAGGAGTTCTGCCTGCCTCCCGTGTAAGGAGGCTGATGCTGGGGGTTTGGTTCTCACACAATAAAAGACCATTTTTGCAAACCAGGTCCCATCACAACTTCTGCTAGTCCAGTCCTGCGTTCCCCTGCGCAGAGAAGTCATGGCTCGCCTGTAACAGCCACGAAAGCTGAGCTACTGACGGCCAAGCTTTCAACCACAGTCCAACTCCCGCCAACCCAACCGCATGGCTCTGAACCGCCAGTCGGGCTCCCCAGTGCCATCACCAACACCATGCTCTCCTAAGCGCTGCATGGTATGAGAAGCTACGAGCATGCCCAAGTGAGGGAAACTGGCTTTAAAAATCAAACCAAACCAGCTGCCACCAACAGTCCAATCATTTCTGGATGCTTCCAAGAGAAAACAGATGGAAGTCTTGCAACTGTAACCCAGCACAGCCAACTCAACGCTCCTGACATTCCTACGCTGCCATCCAGGACCACTAATTCTCTGGGACCTGTCAGTTACTTTCCAGAGCCTGTGCTCCCCCCCCCAAAATAAAGCCAACCCACAAACGAGCACTTCTGCTCATGTCCGAAAGGAATTAAGTGCCTAAATCCCACCTGCCGGCTCCATCAAATTCACACTCAGACCTAGCGCTGGGAAGGAGGCGACAAACGGCTTCTCCCAACCCTCCCTCCAAAGGGCTGCAGCTGGCTCAGCCCTGTCCCCACCTCTGCATCCAGCACGTGAGGTGAGGAGAACTCCACAGTGGGAGTGAATATTGGCTGACTGATCCCCTGTTTTCTCTGCTCTTGGCGCACAGCATTCACTTGCACTAACTAAACGCTTTGAGCCTATTTTCACCGAGGGTAACAACCCACACATCTGTGATGAGTAAGGAAATGCTGGGGTTTTGCACCCAATACTTTCAAATTTATTTCATATCCACGCAAATTATCACATGGCAGCTTTACGCACAGCTCCAGCCCATGTGAAATCCATCTCTCGACAGCCAGAACGTGCGAGCAAATAGAAGATTTTTCAGAAAATCCGAAGTGGAATTTTCTGCCTGCACAGAAGTCACACGGCCATGTTCAATACGCCCTCATTTAACTGTCCAGGTCCTGGACACTGCTCTGTATTATTTCAAGACAGGCCAAAACTGAAAGAAGACGCTGCTTGAATGTTCTGCACTAAATTGCCACCTTGACGTGTAACAAGGAGCTAAGCCGATTAACGGGGACTAATGCCTGCCATTTCCCCGCACCGGCTCGCCTCGCAGACCTCCCCTCTCCCACGGGCACCGCACAAGTGTCCACCACCGGTCCGCACCCCCCAGAACTCGCTGTCGGCTCCGACAGCCTCAGACGGTGTCCTGGGCTACTGGGTTTTATTGATCCCCGAGTTGTTTCTTCCCGTTATAATGGAACCTTTCAGTGAATGTTAAATACTCAGAAACGGCTCAAGCTGGCCTGAGCGTGGCTCTGCCGCTGCACCATCACCACCAGCTGACTCTTCACCAGGGGATTTACCCGTGAAGTCACTCTACAACCCGTCGTATCATTTGAGTGAGTCTTGTGGCCGCTCATTGCTTCTTGAGGACACACAGGTCAGAGGTACCAGTATCGCCTTCAGCCTAGCACGAGTTGCCATGCACAGAGCAGGCCTCCAAAAATAGCGTGAAAATGCCCACTCACACTGGCAAGGGAAGTGGGTGTATTAATGGCGTTTGTAAAGGCAATGAATAGATGGTGATTATGCACAGAGCGCAACAGAGGAGGAAACATGTAAATTCCAGCTTTCTCTCGTCAGATTTGTGCAAGAGCTTCTACATAATTGCTGAGGAAAAAATAGAAATGATAACAGTAAGTAGGATATTTAAGCCCTGCATTTTATACATGGAAATCTCTATTTTCCTTAAATGAAGTGCAAACAGAATGAAAGAAGAAGATTCCCTTCAAAGAACTTTGTTTGTGGTTGCTTAGTTTCAGGGTGCAAATTAAATGAGTACTTGTTAGCCAAGTGAAAAAAGGGAACTGGTCTCTGAAATATTACCAGTCTCTTGTGAGGCGAAGGCTTGGATACAGCAGGCCAAAGGCTTTTATGCCTTTAGTCCCCTTGTTCCCAAAGAAATGAAGAGGAGCCATGTCCTCATGTCCTGAAGCCAGGTCTGCACCCGGGGCCGGCAGACGGAGGGTCCCAGGGCCGCCCATCTCTCAGTCCTTCCTGTCTCCTCCCCAGCTCTCTGCTCCTGGAGGTGCTTCTGCCCGATCTATAACTCACAATTACGAGAGACCGTAATACAAAACTGCCACAGGCAAAGTCAATCTCTCCCAGGGGCCTCACACATCTGAGGCTCTTGCACACCAGGAAATGGTGATCATGTGCATTAACGCTCTGGGTTAAACCACACAAGTTCAAGGATATTTGTGAAAATACAACTGGAGTTTACCAAAGGCTAACGGTAAGCAAGAAAAAACAGCATCCAGGATCTCTAGCTCTTCTATCCCATTTATAACATTACCTTGAAATACATCCCATTGCTCTTTAGGATACTGCAACTGCTGTTTGGTGTCTCAGAAGTAGCATATGAGGGGACCTTGGGAAGCAGCCTCCCTAAAATCAAAAGGAGCTCAAACCATTTCACCTCTCACAGAGCAAGAGAAAAGGGAGAGCAGAGACCCCAGATCAGAGCTGGGTCTCACCAAGGCACCTGCAGAGACGTGGTTCAGAGATGGACACCGCTCGCCCACTCTGTGCCGAAGAACGCAACGGGCACAGGCGTGACACTCCAAAAACAATGGGTTTCGAATCATGATTTGCAAATTCCTCGTAGCTCATGGACAACTTCTAAAGAGTGGAAGAAAAGTGACTTAAAAGCACAGAATTGTCAAGAAGCCTGAGTTTGTTAGAGAGGGGTCAAAATCTCTGCTGGAAAACATTGAAGTGTTTGCAAATCAGACTGATATCTGATGCTACCAACCCAAATGCGCCTTCTGGGTAAATTCTTGCTAGGTCTTTTCTGCTATTGAAAAATCCCAAATTCTGGTAAACCCCAAATTTTAGTTCGGCTACAGAAAGAGATGGAAATATTGTTGCCATCTAATGGATTTGGCACATTCAGAAACATCCCATAAAGCAGCAGAAAGGTGCGGTGATTCAGCTGGGGATCATAAATCTGATGGAGGACCAGGGTTTGTTTGAACAGCATGTTTTATAATTAAATCTATCTGAAGCAAAAGCAAAAAAAATCAGCAGACAGAAGAAATATACAGCCATGTGAAGGAGGAACTGCAGCAAGAGAAATTCATCTTAAAAAACCCAACAAAACACACAAAAAACCTGGGTTTCTTAGGTACGTCTGTAAGTGGCACTATTAGGATGAGAAAAATATAAGCTCATCTTTGTCTTCCAATTGTCAGATCACCGTGGAGAGTCTTCACAAAATTCTCAGAATAGCGACGAATCAGGAGCAAACAGCTGTTCAAGCAAGAAAGTCACGGGCAGGCAGACTTTCACGGCTTCGACGAAAAATTAACTCTAAAGTTTTGCAGGCCAGTAAATCAGCAAAATGGGCCAGCACAACACAGGACGGACAGTCCCATCTCCAAACCCAAAGCTGAAATATGGGCCCGTGTTCCCTTTTCAGCCACATGCTCACATGATTTATGACGCACAACAATTTCAATATCCCTGGGAAATGACAAAATGGCAGACAATGAGCTGGCCCCGCTGTGCTGGTGGGTGAGCGGGCTCTGCCCTGCGGCACTCAAGGAGGGGACACCCAGAAGGGCCAGCTCCCCCGGCCAGGGCACGGGAGCACCAGGGAGAGGGATGGGGCTGAGCGGCGCCGAAGCACTGACGTGCCGGCACATGGGAGCACAGCGCGTCCCGGGGACCTCGCTGTGGGGGGACTCTGCGCAGAGCAGCCCACAAGAGATGGGAGTTCGCTCCTGTCCCATGCACAACGACAGCCGTGCGTGAGAACTCCTATTAACCTGCTTTGCATTTGGCCAGTGCAGAAGCACGGATCATCCTGCTGGAAGTGCAGGCCCCCACCATTGCCTGGCTCCTAGGAGAAAGGCCTCCAGCAGCAGCGATGCTCTCTCAAGGGCTGGCCAAGCTGCACCACTTCTCATTAGCCACGTTAACAGGGCAGTGGTGGAGGAAGGCAAGTTTAAGGCGAAGACACAGAGCACTAAGCGAGAGGAGCACAGAGCGCACATGGAGAAAGCGGGGAACCCCGAGCCCCAACCAGCAGCACACGTGTCCCCCCGCCTCAACGCAGCAGGGCCTGTCAGAAGGGAACACTGGCACAAATGGTGTCATCCTGCCGGACACAGACGACACCATTCCTTAACTCATGTCAGTTACAGCAGCGAACAGTGCAGTGGCATGTTCATCACCCCAATCCAAAGCAGTAATGCAGCACAGAGTCGCTTGGTGGGGGTGATAAGGCACCAGGTAAATAACCTTCCCACGCACATGGGCTGCAAGACCTTTACTGCTTACGGACACATCCATAAAACCAGAAACAAAGCAGACAGACGGGGACTCGTTTGGGAAAGGACTGTCCACAACCGCGGTGACTGCCGTCTTGTGCTCCCCCCCGTCCTGCCTGCAGAGAGGCCTGTGAGCTCAACGCCGCGTGTTCCACCCAAACAGCTCACTACTGAAATAAAGCCAAACCTGAAGAAGCTACGGTGCGACAGCGTAAGGACTACCTTGACATCTCCACCTGCAACTGTCCCAAGCAGGGCACTGTTTGCACTCTACGCTCTGTCAAACCAGCCCAGATGTGGCCCTTCAGCGCCCGCTCGACCACCAGAACTCAAATGTGAAGCAGGCACCACACACACACAATCCTCCACCCCACCACCAAGTCACTCACTCAGGCAGGGCGAGGGGCAGGTTGAGTCGCACACCCAAACGCTCACCGAACCCCAGCTCTCACATGGCCGTCAGCCATGTGTAAACCACCGCACCACACACACCGTAAAGCCTGCGAGATTCTCAGTCAGTTGGCCCAACGTCAAAACTGGTTCTTCCGAAGGCAAGGGCATTCAGACTGGTCTTTAAGTACCTTCTGAGTGGCAATCCCCAAGTTCATGCCTCTACTCAACAGCCTGTTTCCAAACAGCAGCATCATGTCCTTTGTGGATTAACACTTTGTTTACTGGAAAACACGTAGAGAAATACAGGTACCCATAATAGCACTGCAACACATGATGCTACCCGCCGTCCTTCTCGGAGGTCTGGAGCTGCTCCGCCTCGTCCTCCAGCTGCACAGCTGCCAAGGCGGATGCAACGCTGGGCCTGCTGGGCTTAGATAAGAGGGTGAGTGAAATGACAGCGGCAGCACCTATCACCCACGGGACCACAGAGATGGAACTCAGTGCCTCAGTGTACCCACCTTGCCTCCAGCCCTTCTTGAGCAGAAGGCAGCGGTGCCGAAAGAGTTAATCTTGCCTGGAACAAACGTATCTCCGGTTTCTCAGAAAGTCCAAGGCTGCAGGAGCTGGGCTGCCTGCTCCCTGCCTGCCCTGCCTGCAGCCTGACCCCTGACATTTCCACTCTGCTTCTCCCTGGCATGGAAAACTTAACCATACACAAACAAACAGGTTGGGAGGGCAGATAAATGGAAGACAGAGGAGGAGAAAGGGAAGATTTCTCAGATTCCTGTAATAGCCCCGATTAAGTAATAGCAGCCACCACCAGACGTGGGTGCGGGGCTGGCGTTTATCAGAAAACCCTCAAGTCTACAGCAAGACATCTCTGTTTAATTAATCCTGAAAGGGTCCCTTCTTCCTTCTACTTCCCAGGGAGGTTTTGAGGATCCACAAGTTTAAAGATACAGTGAGTCCTTTTCAGCTCTTTTCCTTACAAAACACAAGGGCAGAAAGCGCCTGTTTAAAACCCCAGCCAGGATTTACAGACTCTATGGCAAAGACCTCCATCACATGAAACCATGCAGGCAAACCCCACTGAGAGGGCATCCTGGATTTACTCGTACTGAACCCTCTGAAGCAATATACCCATCAAGTAATCCAGTTTTACAACAACCTGCTGGAAGCGTGTGCACACGTAATCATAACCAGATCCGGGTCTGCAGACTTTCCTTGGGCTTGGGGGTCTCCTGCCATTCTTACAGAACAGCCATTTTCCAGGGGAGAGATCTGTCCACTGCTTGACACAGCTCTACTGCTGTTCCCTATTTTCGTCCAGTCTTCCCATTACCCAACATCACTCAGTGATGGAAGAGGTTGCACATACACACGGAGCAAGACAATCGCAAATGCTCTTGCCCCTTGGCTTTCACTCAGCTCAGGGCAGCCTGGGAGGACCTTCCAAGGTTCCTTCCACTTCAGAAGGTCCCCTGCTCTTCGATCTAAGGTGAACATCGCACTAGTGCAAAGCACCACAATTGAAGCCATCAACCCTGAACAGCCAGTAAGCTGGCACATCCCTTCACACCTTGGCAGCAGTGGGCGAGGAGCTCCGCTTCCAGGGCACCTCCACCCCACCGCCACACCCAGAGAGCCATGACCTGTCCGCGAGCACCCACCAGAGCAGCTCCTGTCCCTGGAAAGCAGACAGACCACTGGTACCCATCATATAAGCCAAAAAACAGCTTCCAATGGAGGCCACCTTGGGGAGCGCTGGCCAAGGCTGCGAACCAGCTCTCAGAGACAGCAGGGCAGGAGGTGTCTGGCAGTGGAGCGCTCGGTCCCTGAGGTCAGACAGACACCGGGAAAACCACCCGAGCGACCTGCAGCCCGCAGAGTGCTGGCAGCCATGCCTCCGCCGCTCCCACACGGACACCTCCGCGCCCAGCTGCAGTGATGCTGAACGGTGGAGCCAGCCGACACAGCGGCGGCACTAACGCAGCCCAGCCTGCTCGTTTTTACAAATGGCTTTCATTTTTCACACATACTTTTTAAAAGCTGGCCCTGAGAGTTCATCCCTTCCTCTCCTCCTTTTCCTCAGTAACCATGAGTGTTAATATTTGTTTAATCACTTATCTCCCCCATTTTCTTTTCCACATTTCTTTCCTAAAGCCTTCCCAGTTACAAATAGCAACACACAAAATGGAAAAATCTAGTTTTTCACATTCTTTTTTTTTTTGGCTAAAAGAATAAGCATTATTTAATTTTCTAAGCCTACTTTTCCATTCTCTCTTTTTTTTATCCCCAAACTTGTCTAAAGCTGAATAAACTGGCGGTAGAATTACAGAGATTTATTCTATTCGTGTGGTGTAAGTGGTAAAAACAGCAAAGGAAAAAGTGAAAGAAAATATCTGAAATAATGATTTCTGGTGCAACCAAATGCAAAAAGAAGCCGGGGGGGGGGGGGGGGGGAGGG
>VWZZ01001914.1:81535-98121 GCA_013399095.1 Psophia crepitans
GGGAGGGAGAGAAATTTTGAAAGTCTAAGTTCAAATTGTAAAAGAAAGCTGTATTTCACATCAGCTTTATAAAATTCCCAGGAAAATAAAATGTCAAACCCAGTCATTATCTTGAAGATCTATATTCTTAAATACCTGTTTTCAATATGGTCTCTTTTTTAAGCAGCACTGGGATGGGGGATGAACTGTGACGAACTGAGAAATGTCTCTGCCTACCCAAAAAAAAATCATTATGCAATGACATGAGACAATCTAATATATAATCAAAGACAGAATCCTGACATCTTCAAAGAGAAAATTATTGTAACAGCACTGACTCTGAAGATGAGAAGGGTTTTTTTGATAGAAACAATGGCCATCAAGATTTTTTGCTGTAGCAACCAACGCTTAAACCCGCAGGTTAGTCTGCAGTGCCTGCCAGGGACACAGCACCAACAGCCGAACAAAGGGTGACGCGTAAGAAATTCATACCTGGGGCGGGAACAAGCAGCACTCGGGACGGTCAGCCACTCGCACGGGGTAGCAAACGCCTCTAATGACAGGCACGCTTGTCCCGGGGCACGACCAGCCAAGGGGGGGGTCTGAGAGCAGCCCGCAGCCTGGCGCCGGCCTTCTCACGGCCCGAGTTCCACGTTTCCCCACAGTACGACGGTTGCACAAGACCAGGACCCCCGGGTTTCGTCCTGCGCTTTTTTCACCCGCGGAGCAGGGAAGAGCCAGCCGTGCGCGGCGAAGGGTCTGCCTGGCAGGCGGCAACCGAGCCCTCGGCTCTGCCCTGCAGGGGCCTCGGGTTCACCAGGCTGCAGAGCACTTCTGAGCAACACCAAAACCCAGCGCTCGCGGGAACACTGCGCTGCACGTTTCAAGTACCACGACTGAGAAAGCGCACTGTAACTGGTCAGAAATATTTGCCTTCTGGAGTCACTTTGAGCATTCGTTTCTGTGGGCTTTTTTATTTATTTATTCCATTTTACACAAAACCTCAAGAACCAATGCCTCGTTAATACAAAACTTGCAAGGCACAAAGAACTACACTGAAATATTTAAATTTTCAACATTTGCTTCCAGGGAATTGCATATTTGGCTGTAAAAGTCGTGATTTGTAATCTTCACTGAACTACTGTGATTCACAAAACGTGAATCACAAAAGGGAAATTTTGTGACTGAATAAATAGCTATTATGTAACCCACCTAATGAGGAGTATAGTATTTTGCCATTCTTTGATTGGAAGACTATCAGAAGATGACTGTAAGTAGTCAAAGCCTCACTGACTATAAATACCCCTTTCAAAAACAGAATTTGGATTAAGCTCCTGGTTAGTTAGGAGTAAGAGTCAGAGAGAAAACAAACGGATGCCAAGTCTTTAAAGTAAGGTATCCACCCAGACGGAGAGCCACAACCGCCTATGAGCCGTAGCTATCTGCTGAGGGGGCCTGAGAACCCAGTTTGAATAACGGATCGCAGAACTTCATGATCCATTTCCCAGTAACCTGCAAATCCATGGGGAGGGGGAATCCACCGAAGCCGCCTGTTTCCTCGCAAACGCTGTACAGGAAACAGTGACGGGACAGACGGACCCAGCACATGAGCAGCTTCTCCAGCAGCAGCGAATGCGAGGCTGCCGAGGTGCCTGCCGAGCACCGTCCTTGCCCCGCAGCATGCACAGATGTCCTACACATCAAGCTTCAGAGACGCATGGTCTGAATGGATCCCTGCTCTCCTCCCAGAAGGAAAACACTTGCCAGAACACAGGCTGCCTCTGCCCCGTCCTGAACCTGGCCGTGATGCACACAGGCAGGGCTGGGCACCTTCTGGTTGTCCCAGCACGGACTCACCCAGGTGACAAGCACGTAAGGTGATCTTCAGGACCGTGTGGTTGGCAGCTCCTCCCCGAACAGACCCACTAACACGGACCGTCACAAACACGTCTCCTTCTGTACAGGACGCTGCTCGCACAACGGTTCAGGCAGCAGCAATACTTCCACCGCCTCCAGGGAGGCAGCTGTGCTGGAGCGGCCCTTCGAGCACAGGCAGCAGAGCAACCTGTGGGTACAAAAAGCCATTAAACCCCCCATGCAGGACACTAGCAATAGGCCAGCTAGGTTTTGGGTTCAACTAAGGTGTCAAAAACCACATTTTCAGACAGTATTATAGAGAAGAGCTCCAGAGTGCTTTTACAGGGATCAGAACTGCTTTGGCAAAATAAGGCCTTACGTTTTTCCTGTATTTCACGTTTTGGGAGCTATCCCAAGCACAGAGTTCCTTGAAGAGCAGTTTATCACAGAAATGGTGGAAAAGGCTGCTCAGTGCTGCTGCCAAAGGAGATTTTTATTTTGAACTTGGAGACTTTGAGTTGTATCAACTCCTATCCATGTCTCCATCATTACAAGTACTGCTCATACATGGGAACCATTTTACTAATACCAAACAATTTATTTAATAAAAGCATTTTCCCCACTCCAACTCAGCAATGAATAGCTGCTTAGAGCAGCAATCTTTCTACTAGCCCTATTCCTACGGCACAGCTTTGTTCTCACCTTTGTATTAAAACCCTTTAATAAAAAGGAAAGCGTTGAAGAGCATGAATACATGCTTTGGATTTCTGCTGCCCTGCCCGGGACTATGGCAGACTTGCTGGAGAGGCTGCGATAACCCCGGTACGCTCGCCTGTCTCGCAAACGCCTGTGCCCAGGGAAGGACCAGCACCGCTCACTGCTGCGAAAGCTAGCGGCCCGTGGCCGCACGGAGCCAGAGCCAGTGATGGCCGCGCACCGGGGCCTGTCTGAGATGTAATTGCTCTAAAAGAAAAGAGCAAGGAGACGCCAACACTGCCGACGCACAGATGTGTCGCCATCACCTAAGTTAGGTCCAGCTCACTGCGTCCCCTGGTGACTGACCCCCCTGCGGATGGGCAGATCTCGCCCCCTCCCACGCCACTGCCCAAGAGCAGGGTGGGACGTGCCCTGCCGGCGGGGGGGCGGCAGCGCTGCTCCTGGCGCCACAGGCCACGCCGAGCGCCGGAGAGCCGCCCCAAGAGGGTCCTCTGCAGGCATCCCCTGGCAAGCCAAGTCGTCCAGGAGGCATCTCTGCTTCGGTGTCACTGCCACCACAGAGGATTCCTTCCTTTTTTTAATTAGGCATTTATTTACTTTCTAGAGAAACAGGGACATATCAAAAACATCTGTGTGCTTTTGCAAGCGGCTGTGTGGTGCTGCCAGGTCATGCCGCACTCAGGCTCACCACCGCTGCTCCGGGTGTGCAAGGACAAACCCACGCCGGGGCGGCGCAGGCAGAGGGCATGGCGCGGCCACGTAACCCTGGCTTGGCTGTTCTCCCTTTTGGAGTGTTTCTGGCAAAAATGCCCTGGTAAGTGACACACTGGCGTCTCCAGCGCGTGGTAGCCACAGGCCGAGTGGCAGAGCTGGCGTGCACACCACCTACACCCCGTCAGAATGCACAAATCCAGGTGTGAAATCAGACAGATGAGACACCCCGTGACGTACACCCTGCGAAGGGATGGGGAGTCAGACTGTGACACTGAGCTTTAATTTCCATAAACTGCCCGGATAGCCCAGTCTTCCCAGCGAGATCTAACTAAAGGGGGGAGCACTGTGGATAAAGACAGATCAATTTTGCTCTAAAATTTAAATTAAACACTCCTGTTTTGGCAAGAATTTCATTAAGGTGAAAATATAATATAGAAGTACCCATTTAAGAAGAATGTGCTATTAATTCTTAGCACTGTATGTGGAAGGGAAAATTGCATTTTTATCTAAATGGTTTTTTTCTGCATAACCCATTTACAGTATTCTCTTACAGCTCAGTAATGGGAACTTTTCACATTTCTATTTGGGCCAGACCACTGAGGAAGGCAGGAGCAGCCTTCAGGAACATTTCAAATATAAACCCTTAAAACAGATTTCAAGAGAAGTTCCACAAAAGGGAGGAGAAAGGCAAGTACAGTGCATCTGAAGAGGTGGTAGGACAAGGGAAGGAAAAACCCCTCCATCTTGAAGATGTAAGCCAAATTTTTGAGGGGGAGAGGAGAAAGGATGTGTTCTAGGGTTTTTTCTCCTAAGGGACAAGAAAGGCTTGGCCCTCCCCCTCTCCTTCTTTGGGTGAAGCAGAAACAGCTCCTCTTCACTGCAGTACAGCCCCAAACGCATACAAAGAGCAAAATGGTGCCGCGCTACCACTCTGAAAAGCGGCACAGGGATGTTCTGAGCTATAACCATTACTATTACGTGCAGTGTAAAAAAATGTAGGCTATGAAAAACTATTTTTAGCATCATGCACAAATGCTCACTTCCCACTACAAACAGTTTCATACCATTTGAAACGGAATATAATCCAAACAATCAAACAACTGACACCGTGATCCAAGTTTGCCCGATAGATTGCCATCGGGCAACAAGAACAAAGTCAAGTAAAAGCAAAAGCAGGCTCGGAACTGACTGAGCCATGGTTTACCAGGTTTGCTTAATCTGGTACAAATGAAGGCAAACATAAAAGTCTTTCAAATTCTAAATTTTATCATAAAATAACTCAAACTTAAGTAAACACAAATAAAACCCGTCTACTGGCTGTGTGTTTAGCAACCAAATCAACCGACTCTCCAAACAACGGAGCAGGGCTCACAGAAGTTAAAGCTTTATTTCCTAAGCAGTGTTCATTTGACATTCTTCACCTCTTTTTTTTTTCCTTCTGTGTTGGCTTTTATTAGCTTACTTCTGAAAATCAGTATAACAAATTATTTTATCTTTCAAAACAGATGTTTAAAAGTGCAGCAGTTATGGAAATACAATTGGACAATGAATAGTTTTATTCCCTTTACCTAGCCGTACTCCTCACTGCAAAGCAGTAATTACAGGCAGCTACTTCTGTTTCAAGCTTTACAGTAAGCTCTTTCCAAATTTAAGGCCAGCAACCAACCCTTCATTATACTTAATAGGTAGACATAAAAATGTAATTGTTTCACAGTCTCCCCAACTGCATGTTTCTCCAGCTCCTGAAGCTCACACTTGTCTGATGCAAGGAAGAGATTTTTAATCCACTCTTTGCTGTAACTGAAATATTTCACCACCATTGGCGTAAACCCCTCCAGAAAAAGCTACACAAAATACAAGAGGACTTGGATAATTTTTGGAGTAAAACTGCATTGCGTTGTTACACCCACACGTTTCCAAAGCGGCGTTTGTCGGCCCGTAGCGGCCGGGCTCCCACGCGCGCCAGCAGCCGGCTGTCCCCGCGGAGCCCGGGCAGAGCCGGGAGCACGGCAGCCTCCCCGGGAACCCGGAGCACCCCGGAGCCCTACGGCTGCAAGCAGCAAATTTGTTTCTGCAATTCCCGTAAGCACCTCAGCTAAAGGAAGGAAGAGCAGGACGCGGTATACTAACTGAATTCACCTGCGGGGCAAATCGCGTTATCATGCAATATACGACACTACTTTGCATGCACAAAGTTGGATTACATTTAAGATAAAGCAAATAACTGAGGCCACCCCCGAGCTCCCGGTAGCTTTTCCCGTGCCGATCATCCCAGCCCCCCAGCGCAGTTTCAGAGCCACCTCAGTTCGCACCCACTTTGCAGACAGCTACAGCAAATTAACAGACGATGGTATGAAACGTCCATTGGTGGTAAATAATAATAACAAAAAAACAAAACCGAATGAAGAAATCCTTTGCTATTCTATTATTGGTGATCTGCCTATTTCAAAATATCTAGTATGAGATTTTAATTACACTTGAAAGAATCTTATTTTTTCCTCTGACTCTAGAACAACAGCGTGGTAGAGACCACAGGGAGCTGGGATGCTAGCTGTTTCTCCCAGCGTAAAAAGAACAGCACGCGCCTATATTTAGAGGCAAAGAAGGGAACTACAGCATCCAGAAAAAAAAAATCACTGATTTTATCTTGAAAAAAGCACTTGTGTTTTTGGTTTGTTTAAATCAAGAACGTGTTTGACCCTATATCCAGCAACAATCAAATCTGTTCCACCATAAAATACCAGCTGCTTTGCACTTTGAATGATAATACTGTTTTTAAAGTGTTTCAGAATTATTGTCTCATAGATCGTGGTAATTTTTATTATGATTACTGGGGAATTCCTTTTTGTTTGTTTGTTTTTAGAATACAAACAATCGGTACATTGATTCTTTTGCTTATGAAGATGTATTTAGTCTGAATTTTGGGCTACTCTTCAGACAGGCAGAAAAAGTTTTTCAGCGTAACATTTTGGCACTAATAAAAATTAACAAACCAAGTGAGTCAGGTCAAAAATACCTGTAACATTAAACGGAAAAAGTTACCCAACTGCCTTACATGTCTAAGGGATACCCTGTTTCCAGCAGTATTACATCAGGACCACTCCAAGTTTAAGTCACGCCAGAGTGTGGTGATGTACCGGGTAGGAGTCAGGTCCTGGTGCAGGAGCATCCTCCTCTCCCCGGGCCCCGAGGAGGGGGGAAGCCCACCCATGGTGTCGCTTCCGTCCCCCGGCATCTGCAGGGGTGAAAATCCACCTTGGGTCAAGCTACTTTCACATCATTTCTGTTTCTTTTCCTGCTGCCCAGACTGAGAAATTAATTGGATCAGAAGTGCCGTAACTGGGTTATTTTTGTTTTTCGAGGTGAAGAGAAATGCTGCACTGGGGAGGGCACGTGGCTACACCGTCCCCACCAAACGCACTGGAGGAAGAAGTAAATGAGATTACCAAGTGGGACAAGGCACTGTCAGTCCTGCCTGCACACACTTCCCAGCCACCGCAGCCAGACCCTCACACTCTCCGTCCCGGCACCGCTGGGTCCCAGCATGCCAGCCTCCGCTGGGCAGCCAAGTGCCCAGACTCATCCCCAGGGTCTCTCTGGCTCTGCCAGCATGGGACCCCACGGCGCGGCCCACCGGCATCATCTGCCAAAGCCCCGGCGGCACCGCAGCCGTTCAGCCATGCGGCTGCGGGATTACCGGGCACTGCTCTGCAGAGGCGGCTCGCCAGACCCCAGTAAACCGGCAGCCGTGTGGCCGAACGACGTCTGGTTTATCTCATTCGGACTGTAAATCTTTAGCAGCGGGAACATCTCCTAGGTTTCTAAAGCACCGTGTCAATTTATGGTGCAATAAATGTGATCTTAAATAATAAAAATAATAATAGAGTAGGACCTGAATACGGACTCCACCGCGATCTAAATAAAACATAAACCCAAGTATCCATAAGCGCAATGGTAATGACTTGACCGACTGTGCCATCTAGCCAGGAGACGGGAACGCTCAGGCAGACCTCCCTCGCCGCCTGCTTTCACCGACAGACAATCGGAGCATCACCTCCAGCAGCGCAGGGCAGGGAACGCTCGGTCCCGCTCCCCGGGGACCCGGCCCTGCTTGCAATGCACTCGCATCTGTGTCTGGGACATCCTTCGCCTACAGCATTCCCTGCTTCCCGTGACTGCTCTTAGCCACGACCGAAAGGCTTTAAAATGTCATTAGAGAGGAAGATTATACCCAACATGACCCAAAACTAAAAAAAAATTTAGTAGAAGATTTTCTAGGAAAGAGGTTCTCAAATTCTGACTGGGTAATAACCCCAGTCCAGCCTCCATTTCCTATGTTAATAGATCAATTTACATCTTTCTAGCAAAATGGTTTCAAGCTACATTTAAAAAAAATTTAAAAAAATGTCCTGCCTTTCTTCTTAGACTGCATTTTGGGATAGGATTATGAGGAGGAAGGAAGGACATGACTGTTTCCAAGGTTTTTTAGTGTATTTGCTTCACACAGTGAATTAGTATTCTCAATTTTAAATCAAGAGTATATTCTTAATTAGGGTATGAAATGTTTCAAAATTTTCTTCACTTTACAAATGGCTGCTTTTTCAATTAACTGTGCTTCCTCAGCCTCAGGATGATCTTTCTATTAGCAATACAAATGCTTTCTAATATTTTGTGAATATTAATTCACAAAATTAATTAAATGCAGACTTAACTCTGAAAACATGTATTTTACCACAAAAAAAACCCACTGTCTCCCAACCACTGAGTGAGCACAGGCTTTTCTGGGATCAAGAGTAACAAATCCTAAAGGTCCAGCAGTCAGAACTGAAGGGAAGAGAGCTAAAAGAAAAAAAAAAAAAGGGAGCAACTCAGTTTCCTCGTCTTGCTTTTTAAAGGCTCCAAACAGAGGAACAGGGCGAGAAGAAAACATAAATACCCAAAAGTTTGAGCAAACCGTCCATCAGAGCAAGGCTGCAGCGCCGTCCCTAACACAGCACCACGGCGAAGAACTAGCGCAGCCCTGCAGAGTGCATGCACGTGGCATTTGTGTTTAAACTCAAATAAACTGTATTTATTTTAATATTAAAAGATCTATCAAAGCAGCACTTAAACATAACCAGGTTTCTGCTTCCCAAACCAAAAAAAGCTTCTTTAGAAAAATCTTAAAAGCTCATAAAAATTTAGACGGCGCGGTGTCATGCACTGCATTTTTATGTTGAAATACTAAACAGACACAAATAGATTACCTAAAATTGAAAACAAACAGACATAAATTGCCCAACTAAAGACTCCCAGCAGAAGTTAAGCATGCAGATGAGAAACGGTTCATTCTCAGGAGCTTCCCGTGAGTGATACACATGTGCATCTTGGGGAGTGAAATCGCAAAACAGTTATTCTCTAACTGGGGCAAGACAAAACCAGGAAAAACTTCAAGGAAAAATGGCCAGCATGGCTCAGACCCGATCCTGCGGGAAGGGGATGCTCTCAGGTATGAGTTAGGTGTCTACAGGGCACAAGCCCAGAACACACAGCTGCCGAACAGAAATGCTCTTACGGTAACGCTTGTGCTGTTACAAGGAATAACTCGAGTACGGGGGAGAAGGCTACTAGAAAAGCAGGAACCCCAAATTCTCTGCATCAGTATATAGCTGAAAAGTGCAACACCCGCACAGTACATTTCTAGATCATCAAGTCTTACAACTTATGACCTCAACTACGGAAAATGCATTCCCTGCATACATATGCTTTTGTCATTTGCCAGATGAGCAGAACACGAACACTTAGAGGAGAGGGCGTTGGGGGGAGGCAAGAAGAAGGGGTGCTGGGGAGGGGAGCCGCAAAGCAGTTTCATCTGAGATGTTCTCTTTGAAGTATTAAGAAAGTCAGCTTGTAAAAATTAATGGATTAGACCTCCAACTGTTCAATTCTCAGCTTTAAATTTAAAAGGCATTTGACTTTGGAACATTGGCACGTAATTCATAAAATATATTTAAATTTGAAAAAAAAAATCTTTGCATTAAAAAGTTCACTAATAATTTGTAATGTTTTAACTGCATCAACACAAAAGTGTTTTTGCAAAGGAAAAGCAGCTAACTACCAAGAATATCAGTGTTTTTACATAAGCTCATCATGTTATTACTATGTGCAAATTGGGTCTATCTACGGAATAGCAGAAATTCAGATTTACATTTTAGAAGTTGAGAAACCCAACCAATATCAGGGCGGACCTTGAGTTTCCTGGAAGATTCCACAGCTTCATCTATCTAACTTCCACAGGGTTCCCTGCCCTGCATCCCTTACCCAAGGACTGATGCCGAGGAAGTGCAGAAGCAAGCCTTGTTCTAAATATACCTCATTAACGGAAGCCCTCTTTTTCAAAAACACTCCTCAAATAAATTAAACAAGAATAATTCTGTATGTAAAAAGCAACCACACATCACTCTTAAAAATCTCCTGCAAACTAGAAGTGGTTTTTACAGGTGCAAACTTTGTTCTTTTCAAGGGCTTAGCTTTCTCAACGGAAAAACCAGAGCAGTTTGACAGAAAGGCAGCTGCTGGTGGAGCAGCGGCTGTGACGGGCAGGCAGGTACCCGATGGGCGGGCAGGCACCCCACGGGCGGGCGGGCACCCGGCGCCGGCCGCGCGTTACCCACGCTGTCTGCATACGAAGCGCTGCAGCCCGAGACACGTTAAGGACGATCTAGTTCATGCTAGCGACAAAGCAGGGAAGGGTCCCACTAACCACAGAGTGGTCTCTTTCGATATTCTCAATGTGCTCTAGGAATTACGGAATTCAACTGTTTATGATATTTCAGTAAATTTGGCATTAAAAAAGCATATGTGTTAGGCCACCTGAAGATTCCTCTTAGAGCTGGCTTTGCCCTTTCTGTGGATAGCCTACTCACGCTTGCATTTAACAGAAATACACAAGAAACCACAGACTACAAACGTACAGCAATTTGTCTAGTACTAAAATTTTATATGGCCACACAGAGACATTTCGTGTATCAACACCTCTCCCTGGTGCAGAACATCGCCGAAGGTGGGAGTCAGCTGTAACAAAATAAAAGCAGCCCATGTACTTTTAGGTTACACTTTTGTTTAATGCCTTATCGTTGATTCTATACAAGTAACAATGAACTGTATCTGTAGGTATTGCCGATTAATAACGGTTTTTAGCAAAAAAAATTTATTTGCAGTTTTACGGCACAGCAGTCCACTAGGTCATTGGTAAAAAAACAGGTAAAGCATGTTAAAAATTAAGAGCAGACATGGTGTAATACATCACAGAGCAGAATAAATCTGTGCTCTCATCTAAGCTCACATATAAATATTAAGTCTAATTCATTTCCTTTTACATCACATGCAAAGATCTGAAGCACATTCACACACCAAATTCAAGAAATATATCCCCCAAAGCCTGTCTCGGGCACGCTCCCACACTAAGCGTGTACAAAACCACCCAGTTCAGACTGACCTCACAACCAACGTGCCATTACAAAAAAATGGACTTTAGTAAAAGAAAGCATCGTGACGCAAACCAAATTTGTGATCTGCACTAATTCAAATACAGCTAGACTGCCCACCACAGCGGCAGGAACGGGGAAATCTGAAGACCAAAAATTAACAGGCAGATGGATGGATGGATGTAAAGGCAAACAGAATGGCTGTGGAGTTACTGAAATGCCAATAAATTCACACACTTTCTGCAGAAAGTATCTTAGTGCCTTACAGCAGCGATAGCAAATAACATTGAAAACTCTGCTCCTTGCCTTCTCTAATATTTGCCAGAAAGGTCTACAAACACACTGCTGCAGAATGTTTATAAAACAAAGGAAAACATTTCTAAACATGACCATTTTCTAGTAGAAAACATTAAAAATGATAGTCGGTCAGAGCAAACAACAGGGTATCACTGTCGTTCACATCAAACCAAGCCAAGCAGGGGCAACCTCTCGGGTTTTGGGTTTGGTTTTTTTTTTTTTTTTTAAACAGGTCAGAAGAGTTTAAAAGATCATATTGAACCCAAACCATCCGTTTTCACACTGAGCTCTCTCCTATGATATGTAACGGGAGTATTCTTTCCTCATAAATCTGCATGCTAATCCAGATCATTTATTAAAGATGTGTATTTCATATCTGTGGAGTATATCACGTAACTTCTTGGCAAAGGCAATAGCATTTTTTTCACTAACTTAAAATTCCTTGTGTAAGTTTAAACAGCCCTTTCAAGCAAACAAAGCAGCATCGGGAATCACAGATCCATCGCTGCAAAGTGCGCTGAGCTTCGTCAGTGAACTGATTTCCAACAACCCCTACTACAGTACAAACCCGTTCCAAAACACTTACTGCTTCCAATGATATCTAAGTGTTTGAAATACCTCACAAGGGCTCTGACAAACTCAGTCTCAGTAAACAAACCAAGTCTCTTGGTAAAGCCCAAAAGGGTTTTGCAATATTTCAAATAAAAGCACGTAGCAGAACGTTCTAGGGAGAGAAAGAAAACAAAGGCTCCTAGCCTCAGCCGGACCAAATCTGACCTTTGTTAGTATGTTTGGTAGTAATTTACGAACGTTACACACGGCTTTGTCGCGAGTCCGGCCTGCTGGCTCATTCAAAGGATAGGCTCGGTGTCAGGATGAAACAGTAACGAAAACTCCAAGATGAAAACTAACCGTGCTGCGCTGCACGTGCCCATCGGCTCGGACAGACGAGCCCATCGGCCAGCGAGCAGCCGGATGTGTGCTCGTTTTTTCCAGCCAACACCTCCATGGTTCTAGGCTGCGTACTGATGTCTCCACCTGACATCTGCAGTACGGGACATTCAAAATTTCAATTAAAAACTAAAACTGAAAGCCCACCAGAACTTAATTACTGGGTTTCTAGAGAATACTAATCAACATTTCACTGAAGGGGAAATTGTTCTGGTTCACTCAAACCAGGCAAAGCAAAAACTCATTAAACTGGCCCTGGGTGTCGAACTGAATTTGATCTGGTTATTCTTCGTTAACTAGAGCCGAGGGGTTGGACGTGAACACAACCTCTCTGGACCCACTTGTATTATA
The DNA here is from genome assembly GCA_013399095.1 of Psophia crepitans. Classification (NCBI taxonomy): domain Eukaryota; kingdom Metazoa; phylum Chordata; class Aves; order Gruiformes; family Psophiidae; genus Psophia; species Psophia crepitans. The sequence goes on from VWZZ01001914.1 coordinate 93,868, forward strand.
TCTCATTCTCAGCTTCGGCTGCATGGCAGAAGAAAACATGAAACTGTAGAAAGCATTTTAGGGGGAAAAAAAAAAACAACCAAATGATCAGCCACTTCACATAAACCGTGCTAGTACAAGAAACGATGTATCAGAGAAAACTCGGTACGGAAAAATCACACTTCAGCAAGGAGCAATGTCCAGCCAGCATTAATAATGTTAAATTCAAAACCAAAATGTGAACGCGTGCCCAGAAATCGCTAAGGGCTATCACGAAATGATGTCGGTGCGTACGTTACACGGGCACCTACAGCACAGGTGTCTGAACCAACATTATCTGCTCCCGTCCACTTTTACAGCTCACACGGATTGCTAGGTACCAGCAAATCATTTTAATGCAGTTACGAGAAACACGAGACGAGCTGTAAGGTATTTGACCAGCCATTAAAACAACTCAGACCAGTTGCTGCCCCCAGTAATCCGGGCGTGGAGCAGTTCTCCATTCTGCTGCATTTTGGGGAGCCTGTCTGTTCCAAAGCTGCCCCTCCACAGCCGGCAGCGAAGCCAGAGCCTCCCATCGCTGGCCCTCGCTCCACGCCAGCGCTCCGCCAAGCCGAGGGGAACGTGCTCACTGATACCCACCGTCCCTGCCCCGAGCCTGCAGAGCCGCCGGCGTGCACAATAGGAATGTGGCCGTGCCACAATAGGAATAAATCACCAAACGCCTTCCCTCCCATCACGGCAGGTGTAATTAAGAAGCCCACCAGCAATGCCTATGTGTTGGTGAGGGAATTTGGGCCTAACGAGTCATCTCACTCTTAATAATATTCCACAGACTAGAAAATGGTGAACACACCCCACACCCCCCCCCTGCACAGTATTAAGCCCATTTAGGAACAGCTTGAAATTTGGAGGAGCGCTGCCTGAAGCCTGCGCCTTCACCCTGCACGTGTGCACCAGGGAGCTGCTGGAACACATACCACGGATGCAAATCCCAGTCGACTAGAAAGGTTTAAAATCTCCATCACTGGATAAATAAAGCCTTTTCTTAAACACACTTTCAAACACTGGGGGGTATGGCAACGCAAAGTTAAATTATTCCCACTAAGCGAGGAGAACCGCCTGTTCTGTCTCACCTATTGTATCTTTACCACTTCCAACAACGGTTAAAGTAAATTCTCCGCCGGTCTGTATGAATTTCCTCATCCGAAGAACCAGCCCATTCAAATCCTTCAAGTGACTAAAGTGTGAAACAAAATGAGTGTCTCTACGCATTGTTGTAAAACTGGTCTGCTATTTTGTGTTAAGCCTCTGAAATACTAAAACACATCCTTATATAGGAACACTGATTAAATGGTTTTCCTTCCAAGTGATGAACTGTTTTAACAGCAACGTTGTGGTTATCACGACCAGAAAGCAATTACTTATTTCACTAGATGTTACTAAGAATAGCGGTGATCAAAGTGAACGTAGGAGTGCTGCTGAAGACGTTAAAGAAAGCATCGCTCCATATGACACATATACACGAAATATACTTAATTTTAAGCCAAAATTACACTTTTAATAAATATGCTGTTCAGGATTAAATCACTGCTCAGGATTTTCTTTTTAATCCGTGAAATTAAGATCTATGAAACAAGTTACTCTTTTAAAATCTATTTCTAAATACAGCACGGTGCATAGATCTGCATATCTGTATGCGTGTGAGAGAGTGCACACCTAACGGGGGGTGGGTGAGCGTGTGTTGTGAGAGAAGGTATATATGTGTTCGAGTCTGCCACGGTAGAAGTGACAGGAACTGTGATTTGTGCTAACTAGCTATTGATCCAGTCAGATCTAGATGTTGTGTACAAGAAACAATAAAAGAGAAGGGGCCAGGAAGGATGCTGTGTGCAACTCCATTTAAAAATGGAAAAGAAGGGCCCCAAACAAACCAATTTATGTCCTTGCCTGGGTGAAGCATGGAGAATGCTGATGGGCTTCTTAGAGTCTGCTGTGCATGCTAAACACTCCCGCTTGAAATGAGAGTCTCCTGCGCTGGGCATTAAACATGAACAAAGAGACAAACCGTGGGGGCTAGGATTCACGCTTCAGAAAGCCAAAGCTGGAAAGCCAACCAGAACTGGGGGTAGGAGATCGCCCAGTTTTCAAATCAGCTCCCTTCTGACTTTTCCAACACTTTTCTTAGCCAAATTACTAAATGCGGAGGACTGTAAAAAGTCAGTCTGTACAACCAGATGCAATGAAAACAATTTCTAACTACACTAGCAGTACCAGAACGCCAACTTTCCTAGGCAGGAATAATGAGTTTGTACTGCGTAAATTACGCACGTGTACTTAGAGCGCATCAAAAAACTGCCTGCGTGCATTCATACAGCAGGTACATGCATGTGCATCTACTGTAATATTCACACACACAGTCAGGCGGCTTGGAAAACAGGGCTTTGATAAGATAAAATAGATACCAGTTGAATCTACAATCATCTTCATCTTAAACTGTTTTTATAATAGAGGGCTTTCCATTAAAATATTTTTTCCCTGAGCTTGGGGAATTACTATGCCCTCTGGAAACAGGGAAGGATCAAAAATGACAACTAACGTTGAAATTAAACATCTGTCAACTAAGCAAGTTTTACTGCAGCAGACCCGACCCAGAGTCTTTATTTTAAATTGCCTTTCTATTAGAAAAAAAACAACAACAAACCCCAACAAACGTTAAAGAGCCTTTCAGTTCAATGTTGCAGTGCTGGTAAAGCTCTCAACACAAGCAGGGAAATACCTGGAACTGGAGGGGCAGCACCACTAACACACACATCTGGTCATGGTTTCGGAAAACCTCTGTAACAGTCTGGGGGAAAAGGCTGGAAGGCTCGGCCAGCACGGGGCTCTGCAGGAGTCCCCTCCTCAGCACCCCCCACNGCACCCCGTGCCCCGGAGCACGGCTGGATCTCTGTTGGGAGCCCCTCTGCTCAGCACCCCCGGGACCACCGTGCCAGCCCTGATGGGCTGCCCCCCAGGAGGGATGGGGATGGCAGCAGAGCCCCGTGTGGGGCCAGTGGTCACCTGGGGTCAGCAGAGCAGCAGGCGCTTTGTCCCCACCACCAACCGCACCAGCAGAGCCCCCTGGCACCCCACAGCCCCAGCCCGGTGTGGGAAGACACCCGGCACCCACAGCAGTCCTCATCAGGGGTGCAGTGGGTCAGGGTGCAGTGTGTGCCCAGTGTCCCAGGGCTGCAGCCCCGCCACCGCCCCTTCCCCAAGCAGCCCACCAACCCCCCGTGGGCCGGCACCCGCACGGGATGACTGATACCTTCTTTGCTGGGGTTCGGGGGCTTGGGCTTCTCCCAGGGTGCCATGGGCTTGTCCTCCTCCTGCCCCTCCATCAGGGCCTTCTCACCGGGCAGGTACCAGGTGGAGTTGTGCTCCGCCATCAGGGAGTCCAGGTCGATGGTGCTCATGGTGCCCTTGACACCCTCTGAGCAGCAGCTGCCCAGGTCGCTGTCCCCGTTCTGCCCCGCGCACTCCCCCTTCTTGCTCTTCAGCCCCAAGGGCTGATCTTCCGAGATGCTGAACTGCTGCCGCTGGAGCTGGATCTGCGCCTGCAGGATCTCCAGGGGGTGGATCTCGTCCTGGGCCGAGGTGCTTGTGGGGGTCCGCACCTGCTCCATGCCCGGCGTGCCTGGGTGGGTGCCCGCCGTGGTGCTGAGCCCGTAGCTGTCGGGGGTCGAGGTAGACGTACTGAGGAGGCCAAGGGCCAGGGGCTTCTGTCCGTTGAGAAGTGCATGCTCCCCGCGGGGCAGCTTGGGCGAGCCGCCCAGCAGTGGGCTGCGGGTGGGCTTGGAGGCGGCATTGTCGGAGCTGGAGGACACCTCGTCCTCGTTGCCGTAGCTGGTGCTGACCTCGTCGGGAAAGTCCACGTGCGGAGAGCTGCCATCCGACTTGGTCACGCTCTGGATGCCGCTGTCCAGGGAGGACATCAGGTCGGGCTGCTCCCCCAGCAGCAGCTCACCACCCTTGCCCCAGGAGGGGGAGGTCAGGGGCTTGTCGTGGGGGTTCCCCCCGCCGCGCTCTCCGCCCACGGCCCCCGGTGGGCCCCCCGCTGCCGCCGGCACTGCCGACTGCCCCGGGCTGACACTGGCCCCGCCACCCTCCGTGGCCGAGAACTTCTCAAAGAACGTGCCGGGGCTGACGTGCCCACTGTCCCGTTTCCGGCGGCCCCGCCCCCGCCCGCCGCCCGCCTTCCCCTCACCGCCGGCCGCTGGCTCCAGCGCGTAG
>VWZZ01001915.1:0-24754 GCA_013399095.1 Psophia crepitans
TGGGGTCTCACCAGAGCTGGGAGGGGCAGAATAACCTCTCTTGACCTGCTGGTCATGCTTCTTTTGATGAGGCTCAGGACATGGTTGGCTTTCTGGGCTGCAAGTGCTCATTGCCAGGTCATGTTGAGCTTCTTGTCCACAAACACCCCCAAGTCCTTCTCCTCAGAGCTGCTCTCAATCCATTCTCTGCCCAGCCTCTAGTTGTGCTTGGGATTGCACCAACCCACGTGTAGGACCTTGCACTTGGCCTTATTGAACTTCATGCCATTTGTACGGGCCCACCTCTCTAGCCTGTCAAGGTCCCTCCAGATGGCGTATATATTTAACTTAGCTTCATTATGATGATACATTCATTTTCCTCTTGCTCAATATGCCTTGTTCTTACAACTGCTCTGTATTCAGTAACAAGCACATCCAGCACATTGCAGTGGTTTTCTCAGTGTGCTCCCATGTTCAGATCCCTCAGTCATAGAAAGAGACATACAGAGTTCTACAGTCGCATGTATTTTGCAGTCTCCCTCTGCCAGCTGTTTCCACCAGTACTGCATCTGTCTCTGCTGCAATGTTTTGCCGCAGGAAATGGGCAGTGTTGTTCAGAGCATTTCCCAAATGCTCAATAAGGCTTTTTGTTTCTGCAATTTAAGGTTTGTTGTATTTCCTGGGGATGAGACAGTTCACGGTTTCTCAGAAGTGTGGATGAAGGAGACATACGCAAATCTAATGGAGAAAGGAGGTTAAACATCAGCCACTGGATTGATGGATTGTATTGCTTTACTTCCTTCATAATGTAAGGACATAAAACATAATCTTACATCGTGCTCTTTGAGATTTTTGGCAAACATCAGATACAGACCAACACAAAAACAACAGGAGCACATACCAGGAGTCAAACCCACAAAATCAACCTTTTTTTACCTTGCTGCCACAAAACCCTAATCCCCATATTATGAAAATATTTGCCTCTCCCCTCCGTACAGGCTCAGTGCACTTGATAGATTGATGGTGACTTTCCTGTTGCTACTCATTTTATGCAAGATTCCCTCAGATGCTGTAGGGATGGATACATGGGCATCTTTTCTTCTGTAATATCCAGCATGGAAGGGTCTTGGTCCTTGTTACCCATCAGTAGCAACATATCAGTGTTCAGCTGATCTTAAATGGTTGTTGTTGCCACTGTCTGGATAACAAAATAAAAGACAGGGAAAGCATACCCTGGGCAAGTATCGATTGCTGTTTCAAGATACTGCCATAAACGAGATCCACAGGAACTACACTAAAACATTACAGGTTGGTGAGACACCATGTTCTGAACTGTTCTCAACTTCGTCGAGAACATTAGTGATCATCTATATCCAAGGGGACTTGGTTTCCTAAGTGTTCTTGTCACAGTTCCTGGCTTACCTACAAGCACACTAAACCGAGTATACTTTATCTGAGAAACTAAGTGGTCTCTAGTTTTCCTTGCTCTTGAACTGAAACCACCTTCTAAGAGACTTCCTCAGCCCTGACATTGTCAGCAGAGAACAGAGCTGTGTTGGAACATGAGGGGATCATGGAAATTAACTAAGTGGAAGGACTTAATCTAATTCCTTCACTCCTCAGTTGTTTTTTTAAAAAGTCATAAGAAATTAGGAGGACTATCTAGTGCAGAAAAATACCCAACTTACCAAAAACAAAACACTAGGAAATAGACAGTAGTTCCAGGCTCATGAAGTCTTTACTTTATTTCTGATGTGTCCCTACTGATGTGATTTTAATATACACCATTTCTTTTTCAGAATATGTTCTCCACTCTCTTGCATGGAATCATGGGTTACTGATGCCACTGGAATGTGGTAGAAAACAATTTTTAAATTCCTGGTAAAAAGGGTTGTGCTGGATATGGTCATAGCCTGATTAGATGATCCAGAAGTGGGTGCTGATGATCTGTGATTTCACTATTTTGGGAATATATATCCTAGGAGCAGGGCTGATTGAAACAGCTGTAAAAAATAGTGCTTTTATTTTAATTATTAATGAGAGATGATATAAGGCGTTCATTGCAAATGGACGCTTGTGAGCCCATTGGTCATACACATGAGCCAGTTCTCATACACTGGCACTGGCTGCAGCATTTGAGCATCCCGGAGTCTGAGGACTGATTGGGGCAGTTTCCCAGCTGCCCTCAGACAGATGGAGGGATGGACGGATGCCAGACCTCTCTGCATTTTCTCTACAGGTTTTATGTGACCCAGCAGAGCATTACTGAAACAGCAGGTCCTGTACCACTCATGTAGTAAAGGCTAATGCATTTGTTGCTGAAATTTTTAGGTTTTCTGTGTGCAGTTGTAAGCATTCCATTTATCTAACAGCTGTGCTGTTGTTCTTTATGACCGCTGACTTGAATGAGTTACCAGGAGCTGTTTTCAGAAGGGGCTCTTTGCTGCCTGTGGCTGTTTTTATCTACGGTCTTGTGTCCCTCAAAAAGAGCTGGGCTTTACAAAGGTGTGACTCAGCACAGTTGTGTCATGTTATTTATTATTATTTCTTGCTGAGAGCCTTGGGCATTACCTCAACACAATTATGAAACAGGACCCTATTGTGGCTAGCCCTGTACAGAAATAAGCTGAAGGGTAGTTCTGTTACAAATTGAACAGTACAATGAGAAATACCAGCTAGAGACAATGAAATGAGTGCAGAAAAACAAGATAATATTGTAGCCATCAGTGGTTGGGTTAGTCTGCAACTGCCACAGCTGAAAACACAGAATTTCTAGTTTGCAAAAAGACCCTTAAAAAAACCCAACCCAAACATAAACTTTACACCCTATTTATGAATCAAACAGAAACAAAAGTTTTGAAGTTGTGAACCAATTGAAAAAAATGGTTGCAGAATAACTGAGATAGGGTACTAGCAAACCTGGACTTGCATCTCATGATCCTTGCTGCTAAAGAACGTGTCTGTTTCTGTGGCTGCTGGTTGTGTTCCCAGTCCTGTCCTTCCCTGACAGCACACTTCTGCAGACTACTTCATGATGGGACTGAGAGCGTGCTGAGCCTCAGACCAGCTGGCTCAGCCAACATGTCCACTGCTCTGAAGAGGACTCCGAGATTCCAGCCCTGCTCCCGATGGAAAGCACCTGGCTTCCCAAAGACAACCCATTAAAATAAAGGTTTCAGAAATTTCCAAGCTCTCTGCTGCAGAGGTTGAGCTCAGTTAGACTAAGAGCTCCAGGACCTTCGGTTTGGCTTCATGGATGACTATCTCCAAGCAGCAAGTCTTGAAAGCACTAGAAATGTACCTTGAATCCTGTGAGCGTGGGAGTCTCTGGGGATGTGCCAAGGGTCTGGGCAGAGTCTATGTGTATTGTGTCTTCAGTCTCCAAACGTTCACTGAGTATACACTATATGAGGGTTCATTTCATCTCTCGCTGTTAATGAAGTTTTCCTCTAGGAAAATTCTGATGATTTCTAATCATAATGTGTAAGTGTTTAACTCTGCTAGGTGTCTGATAGACCTTGTAGCTGAAAAATGCATTTGATATTGGGAAGCTTTGAAAGGGCAGCAGTGATCCTGCTTTGTACATTTTCATGAGAGTTCCACTAAGACTCAAGGACCATCTTTGATGAGAGAGGCATGGTGGCTGAGGGACAATTACATTGTTGGGTGGAGAAGATGGGTTGGTATGAGCATCCATCGGCAACTGGGTGCCACAGATATTGTGAGAAGCCTTTTCAAGATCCTGCCTTTCACCTATTGATCTATGACATGCTATATAGATTGGGTATTTTTTTCTTTTTCACTTAGCTTGGAAGGAAGTAATTAAGAATCTGAGTATGAGTGTCAGTTTCCATTAACTACCATGATCTTTGAGTCCACTCATATTTGAAATGTGTGGTTATCTCTCGGCAAGAAGATGATAGATGTCCGGGAGTGATTGCATTGTCCCTCTTGTCACTGGTTTTCTTTGTCAAACTCCAAAAAGGTAAAAGGTTTTAATATGCAAGTCAGTACTGAGGAAAAAAAAGAAATCATTAAAAAAATATCAGTTTCTGCCCTGCTGCAGAAAGGTATACCTAATGTAAGGGTACTGACTTTCTCTCATTCTAATTTTTTGTAGCTATTAATATTTACATTGTGAGGTCACTGGAAATTGAGGTATGTAAACTTTGGAAAGCAAAGCATAATGATTTTTGAAGCTTCAGCTTGAGATATATAGGAAACGTGCTTCACAGATAAATATATAGTACAGAAAATACACAGGTAGATGATACTTCACTGGGACTGAGAAATTTTGTACCCTTTCTTAGAGCCAAGGAAAAGAAAAGTAATAGAGATAGTGGAAAAAGCGAAGTAATATAGCAACTCCCCTCCTCCTCTGAATCTCCCCTCGCCCCAAATCCTTGTTGAAAAGTTTGGGTGTGAACAGGAAAGGTGCGATTAGGCAAAGCAGGCATTGAAGTGGCATTTAGATAAAACAGAATAAGAAATTAACAAATCAAGGTAGAATTAACAAATAAAAGGTGGTCTAAAAACCCACAGGGAATGGCAACGCCACTGCAGTAATCTACTTATGGAAAACCTCTGAGTGAAAGAGGCTGCTCATAGCAGGTGGGGTTGAGCCATGGGGAGGAGCATAGCAGGGTTCATGATGAAACATGAAACCCTAAATCAACTCTTTTTACTAGTCCTTTTCCAGTTTAAGTTAGTCTCGTGGAGCATAGGCAAGGGGAGGTTTGAGGGTTCCCCAGCTGAGGTTAGGGCATGGCAGCAGGGTGGCAGGCCAAAGCCCACAGCCACCCTAGGCACCTGGGTCCCTCTCTGGGCACCAGCAGCCGCCATAACCAACAGCCTCTTCTCCACCTGCTTCTGCTGATTTGCTTTCCTGACAGGTTGCTGCGCTGAGCTGTGTTTCTCAGGGGCCACACAAAGCTCAAGAGCCAACGCAAGAAAAGCTGCAGCTATCATGGTTAGGAGGGGGAAGCGTGAGTGCCTTTTTCAAGCTGTAAGGCTCATTTTATCATTAAATAGCTGCTGCGAAACAGCTTGGAATTTGATTGTGTTTAATCCAAACCATACAATCTAAGTAGAGCTCAGAAAGAGAAGGGGACATGAAATGGACATTACAAAAATAACTGGGGTAGAGGGAATAGAAGAAACAAAAGAGCATGGGAGAATGGCCAGATCGGTTGCATGATGTGTTTTGAACCCTAAGAACATCCATGGGCTCATGAAAACCTCCTAACAAAGTCTGCTTTCTGTAGAAGTGAATTGGGTATGTTTCTTACTGATAATATCTGGGTTGGGGGTTCTGTGTGAGAGACAGTTGTAGGACCTGCCCCTGAAACTGGGTGAAGTGCGGCATACTGCCATCAGCCAGTCATGAAAACAGAAATAATGTGTTAGGGGTTTGGTTAGTAGGAAAAGGAGGTGCTCGAGTATGTAATTTTTACATCTCTGTATAGTATAACACCCTTTCACATTGATTCGAGAACACGTAGAGCTTCCCAGTAAACAGTTATTTCCCTGTGACTATGGCTTTCTCCTTTGCAGTCCTCCTCCCACCTCCCTTTAGGTGTTCAAGGGACCAGTCCCTCCTGCTGCTGCTGTATAAAGCTGTCAGCTGAAGTCTCTGAGGTTCTGCCAAGTGACCACAACTATCTGTCCCACCTATTGTTTTTTCTCTGATTAATAACCTGGACAAGTTCTTCTCCCCACAGTTCCATGTGTAGTTCCTGGAAAACTAAGAGACCTGTCTGTGTGTGCAAGCCAGGCAAGCAGAAACTTGGCCAGGACTGCCCTGCTCCAATGTCTGGTAGATGGCTACTACAGCGGTAGGCTCCAGTGGAAACAAATCATGCCACTTTGTGACAATAATGCTTTTAAACAGAACATTAGAAGGTGACAAATCAACCTTGCAAGTTGAAGCATTAAGCTCTTTTTTGCATCTTTATGACTCCCATATAAAATGTCAAACACATTTCTTGCTCCTCTAGTGTTGGGACCTGCACAGCCCGGAAACAAGGCTAGATGTGGTCGGGGAAGCTTTGCTGCCACGTGTTTGCAGCCTGGTGGCTCGGTCAGGGGCACACACAGCTGCTCGGAGCCATTTGGCCCAATGACCTTGTGGTCCCCTCCCTACCTCCAGCCACCACTTTCCTTTGTGCCACTTCCGTCACTCTTCTTTTGTTATTTATGGCACAACCTAATGAGCGTGGCTTGACTAGCCAAGGCACCACACTTTTCCCAATCTTGACTGTATGCCTCAGAAGACTGAGTTTAACCTGGTGCTCACAAGTACACGTACTGTCAGCTTACTTTTTGGAGCTGTATTTTGGTTTGATCCCTCATTGTTACAGCTGCAAAAACTGTAGAAACAGAATATTACTCCTCATCAGGTTGAGTTCACACGTTTGCTCAGGAATTGATTCATTGATATGTAGGAGTTAATCCCCCAAAGTCACATATCAGGTCTATATACCAGCACACCAGTTCATCATGAGCAATTTGAAGTGACACAGAACTGCTCTGTAGTACACTCAGCTGGGAGTGTTGCAAAATAAAGATGTCATTTAGCAGTTCTTCCTGAAGTGCCACAATTCTCTTTTGAAAATAGGAATAAAAGTTTTACTATCGCTCAACAAAGTATGAGCTGGTGCCTGCCCTCCTGAGGACAGCTTCTGAGTCACAGCAGGTCAGTGATTTCCAGACCAAGCGAAGGTTGCAGCAGAGAGGCAGCCCCCACCTGTCCATGTAGGAGCTTCAAGCAGAACATTACTGCTTATTTTCCAAGCAGCGAGGTGAACCAAACATGCAACAAGTTTTTTATGGTGAGCTGTGCAGCCTCAGAGTAAGTATTTAACCTGGGGAGAAAAGAATGTGAGAAGATAATGTGTGTGTTGGAAGGGAAGGTAATGAGTTTCACACCAAAAAATACAATATTCAGAAATAACTGGTTTATTCACATCGTTTTCTGAAGTTAGAGAAAGAATGCTCATTGTTTGGGTCAAGGAAAGTCTGTAATTTTGGGGTGCTATTTTGAAAATCAAAAATTACATGATTAGTACAGGGATTCTCTAACTGCCTACTCATGAGACTGAAACATACTTTTTTTTTCCTACTTAGCCATGCAGAGGTTTTCATGCTGAATGACTGCTTTTGGGAACCTGACAATGCCAAGGGTCCAGGCTGGCTGTCCTTTTCTCTCCAGTTTATACATCTGAGCAGTCCAGTCAAGGACTGTATTGTGAAAACAATAACATTTTAACATTAGACTCATCACTAAGAGTGTGTAATTCATGTTATGACAAAAGTGGTTTCAGTTAATTTAGCAAGTGGCATTTGTGCCGTTGGCAGCTGCAACTAGATCTTGTCCATCTCCCAGTTGGGGACTTAACCTTTCCATTAATACTGTCATTGGAATAGCTGAGACTCAACTCCAGATATCTTAACTTTCTGTTTTCTGCTTATTTTAATGCTGGGTGATATTACTGCATTCCCTATTCTCCTTATTAATTATACATTGAAAAGACAACAAAATATTACAAAGCACTGCCATGCCTGTGGAACCCAGCATATTGGATTTTTTGCCTGGAGTGTCAAGCGAGATTAATTATTCTGATAATAGCAGGATTAATCTATTAATCATACACAGTAAAAAGACACTGTTAACATTTGGATCCAGTTATTCTTGGTCTTGAAAGGCACAAATGGCCGGCCCAGCATTTAGAGGGCGTTTGTGCCTTTAAAATGCCTCGTTCCCCTGTTACCATCTCCTGCTCCTTGGGCCAAATTCTTGCTGCAGGGCCGGCTGTTACCATGGGGGCAGGAAGCAGCCCTGTGGAGGGTTGTGTAGGTACGAATATTTGGCAGGGCCCTCTAATTTTAGGTAGACGGTGTAATTACTCCATCTTTCAACAGACGCAAAAAAGAAGTGATTTTGTTTTACTCTGATTGCCTTAGTTCCTGCCTTCCTACGGTGAGATTGTCAAGATCTGTTGTATGGCTTTTGAAAGCTAATTTGAGGTCAGACAGTCAGTCAAAATTGATTCTTGATCTTTGTCCACTGTGAGCTGTAGCCGAAGGGTTTGATTTGGGAAGAGGGTGAGTGGCCGTGCTGGCGTGCTGCCCTCGCTGGTGGTTCCAGCTGTCAGCATCTTCTGGACCAACCTCCAAGTTTCTGTGCTTCCTCTAAACTGATAAAACTCAGGGTCAGGATCCTTCCAGCTTAAACACCTAGTGTTCCAAAATTTCTTCTATTTTGGTATTACCACAAAGGAAAGGAAAGTTAGATCTCTGGAATGTGCCTTCATTAAAAAGAGGCTGGTAACTGGCCGGCTGTGCAACCGGGCGACCGGAGCCCATCTCGGCTCATGCATTTGTAACCGAAACACCTCAACCTTCCGGAAGTCTCTGAATGGATTGCTTTCAGTCGGAGCAGTACACAGACATTATAAAACCTGCAATTACTTTTACTGTAGGGCCATAAAATATAGATCTGTTTAAGTCTGGGAGCTGAAGACATGGGCGTCCTATAGTTCCGACCAGCACAGATGAGAGTCTATTATGGATGATGAAAACAAGGTACTAGAAAATCCATTAGAGCTATTTGTTGCCACTTGCAATGATAGTCCCTGTAACCACATTAAATCAAAATGTCTCTGGGATTTCATTACAAATTTCTCATATCAATACCATATGCTGATATAAATAATAGCGTAACGAAATCAGGGAAAAGAAATTATATTGCATTGTATGATTTAGGGATTTGTGATCAATTATTTAGCATTTATATTAGAGAAGCACTTAAAATTTTCCATTGAGGTGGGACCCTGTAGTGCTAGGGACTGTGTACATATTGAATGAACAAAAATCCCTGTCCCAGAGTGCTCTGACCATCTAAACTGGGTTAAGGACATATGAGTATAAAATGAGAGAGTAAAAATTATTAAACTCTTCTCTAGATACTGCCGCTCTGGGATTGAAACTATACTCATATCCAGTAAGAGAATGGAAAGAAGCATCTGCTTTTGAACTCTAGGAAGCAGCAAAAAAGAGATGACAGAAACCAGTGATCACTGTGCAGAGCACATCTCTTTCCCTGTGCTCTTCAGAGCCCCCTCCTTTTCTCCTCTGCTGTCTACAAGCAGAAACAAGACTGGCTGATGTCTCTTCTGGAAATAACAAGGCTGGCCAAGAGTGCTTCATGAAGAGAAGCAAGAACAGCATGTTTTCATGGTAATAAATGGAACAAGATTGTCATCGTGCTTTAGACAAGAGTCTGGAGGGAAAACTAGCCTTGTTCTTCCTGATTCACCAGGAGGTCTGTATTTGAGTTTGCAGACTCTATGAGCTCAAAACATAAAAAGGAGATATGAATCAAACATGCCCATAAAGTTCAGTGAAAGTAATATGAACCCAAAACAATGATTTCCCACCCCCCCCCATCTCTGTTTGCAGTATGTAATTATCATGAGCTGGTTGGCAGTCCTGCAATAATTAGGTACAACAGCATGAGTTAGGAATGTATCATCAATCTTAGCTTACAATTTCTTTGCTTTTGTTGGTTTATGCTAACCTCATCATATTTAAATAGTGGTATGCATATTTGTGAAAAATGTTTAAAATGAAAAAAGTCCACCTCGAAATAATCTATAGTGGATCTCTCAATTTCTAGCATAAATATGTAATTTGCATTTTCGAACTCTGAGATACATACAACCCTAGATTATAAGAACTATGATTTGCTCACATGGACGAGCAGATATCTGTGTTATAAGTCATTGGTTTCAAAACAATTTTAAACAATAAATCTGAAACCCAAACTAGTAAAATGTTACATTTGCAGGGACTGCCTGTGTGGGCGCAGTTCAGGTAATGAGGGCAGAGACTCTAAGTACCTAAAGAATGTGAAAATCCAGTTTTTACTCAAGGTGGCTTTGCAAACCTCAGCCTGTTTATTCAGTGTATTCACCTCCATGCATCTGTCCCTGTGAAACGGATGTGTCAGGGAAACCTGTTCCTATCCTGAAGGGTGATACTGCTCAAATGAAGACAGATTTTCAGGAGTTTTCTTTTTGGGATACAGGTAGGGGAGAACAGAGTCAACGCTCTGGTCTTCTGTGGACCTCGAATGGCAGAGCACGGTTTGTCTGTCTTCCCCAAGAGCAAAAGTCCTGGACCCCTTCCCCAAGCTCCGGGCAGCTGAAGTTCATGCCCGGACATGCCAGCACATCTGCCTGGACAGGAGCAAAATCTTAGTACAAGTGGCAATGCTTATACCTGACCCAAGTCCCACAGTCTTTCTGTCAGGCATGTGGGATGGTTGGCCCTAAGACAACCTGCAGCAACTGATCCTCAACCCTTCTTTGGGCTGAAAGCCTGGATTTGTTGTATCATCATCATTCTTTAAAAGAAGGAACAGAGGCGATTATCCTAACCCCCTAACGGAGTCCTTGAGGCAGTTACTATTTCTATTTTGATCCTTAATCAGTTAAGTGCTGGAAAGGGGCTAAGTACGGTCTATCCCCATTGCTGGCATATATATGGAAAGTGGGGGACCCTACAAGTGGGTGCTACAGCATTGTGTCAGTGTTGCCCCTTTTTCTCTTCCAGTTTACCATGGAGTGGTACCAGAAAGGCAGATTTATCAAAGCTTCCTGTCCTCTCACTGTTGGCGTGATACAGCCAATGTCTGTGTCTCTAGCAAACCTGAGAACAAAACTTATGAGGTTTAACTGAAATGCCTGTGAACATCCTTGAACATGGCTTCTGAACCTCTCAAAGTTGCAGCTTTTATGTGTGTTTGTATGTCTGTGTACACGTTTATGTATATCTAAGTATATTTTAAAAAAAAAAGTTCCCCTTCAACTCCTATTCCCCGAAAGCGGAATATTTCCATTGGGTTTAACAGGAGAGTAGAATTAAATTCCAGTTCAGAAAAGTGGTTTAATCCAAGCTTTGAGGAGGTGACTTGTCCCAGAGACTTCAATTAGGCATGTCAGCAAAAGCTTTGCTGACTAAGGACTTCCATTGCTCAGCTGGTGTGAAGGGCAGCATCCAAGCTGGATGCTATAGGATGTTGACCTCTCTCGAGAACCCCAAGCAGCAGCCAACCATCTGCAAAACATGCAGAGTAATCATAATAGTTCCCTTGGCAGCCTCTTTCAGAGAGGAAAGGGAAAAGAAAGAGTAGAAAAAAGAAGGAAATTCATTTTAGTTAGTATTGAAATACTCCTGTGCTTATTGCCTTCCCGTTTTTTAGTTTGGGGCTATATATTAGAACATTTCTACTCTCAACACCAAATGTTGTAACAAGGTCCTCAGGGCTAATGAGGGGTAGGAGGGGGAAAGAAAACCCGCTGTACTAGTTTTGTCTTCTCCCCCATCAACAAAGGTAAATCTTCATCCTTAAGAGGAAGCATGTTTTAGGGGTAGTTAGTATTGTTTACTAGTTGCCACAAATAGCTTTCCTATCTTATTGTAGAGATGGCCAACCTCCCTGACCCCATGAGCAATATATCAAAAATCTTCATGTGTCTGACAGCTTGTTGTCCCAGAATTTATATGAATCTTCTAATTGGGGAAGGTACAAATATTAGGATCTTCTTTCCAGTTAGCTTTACTAAAGGTTTTTCTGTTTTGTTTTGTTTGATTTGGTTTCTGCGGGGAAAGAGAAAAAAAGTTGTTGTTTTCTTTCTTTCTGATACATGCAGTACAGCGACACTGGTGTACCTGATGTGCTGAACTCATTCACTCCTCTGGAAGCACTGGGAATGGCAGTCGTCGTTTTGCTGAATGGCTGCCCCGCGTTAGTGACTCCTGGGTAGCGAACAGCATGGTCAGGCCAAAATTGTTTTACATGGAAGGCCTGTTTACACAGGAGAGGTCAGAGGGTGGTGGTGTCCTCATACCGAGATGAGCCTGTGAGAGGCTATGAAGCTGGCCTTAAAGTTAAGGCATGCTTTTGCCGGTTCAGTTCTGAAATGCGTTGCATGCACCAGTGGAAGAACGGAAAGTAAAACGAAAATATTTTTGCACGTACCACATCTGATAACCCTTTAAATACTCTGTGAGCCCTCTAGTGGTGCTCTCTGTGCCCCGGAAACCCCCAGGAGCCAGCTGGAGCCAGGTAGCCCTTTTGCCCATCATGTCAGTACCACCACCGCTCTTCAGGGTTCAGGGTGTACATCTCCTTGTTTCAGATTGCTATTGAAAACACAGAGATGAGAACCTTATTTCTGCCTATCCGTGATAAAGCATCCTTCAGAAGATAAGGAGGAACTCATTGAAACCTCTTTTCCTCAGTCTTCCCTGTACAAGTTTAGATCACCTGCAAGAGATGCCTGCTCCTCTGCAGGTGTCCTGGAGCTCCCCAGCTCCCACCTCGCAGCCACCGCCATACTCGCATGGTGTCGTTCAAAACTGTAGGTGCACAGGCTGTACTTCTGCAGAGGTGACACTCTAACAAGCCTCTGCGTTGCTCTCTCTGTGGGGTGGAGGCCATGCCCGCCTGCCTGCCTGGTGTGCGGTGCTGCTGCCGGCTGGCTTTTGAGCTGGGGCTGTGCGAGGGTTCTGCTGTCACAAAGGTGTGTGGTGGACAATTAGGGCAACATCATGCCTATCATGGCAGGACAGGTCTGGTTTCCAGCATGCCATGCTATCCAGGCTTTGCCAAAGCAGCGTGGTAAGAATACAGTGCTGCAAGCAAGAATTCACCTGAGAAGAATAATTTGGCTGCAAAATCCTAAACTTATTTCTAAAAGAGCTCAGCTATGGGATTTCTATGGATTGAACAGCATTGCTCTGCTTTTATTCTAAACACAGTTTGGAGTGCTCCTTTATTTTTTAGAATTGACTCATAAAGACTACAGGAGGGCACCAATTAGTGAAATAAAGCTCTAATTCTCAGTGCAGTGCCTGCTATAGGACTGCTGTTTAACAGCCTTCTTGCTAATCAATTCTCTTCAGTCAGCTAAATGCCATAGATGCTATGTAAATAAATGCAAGTTTAAGAGTGTTCTTCAGTGAGTGGTTAAAGCTATGTTCCTTCTACTCCACCATAAAATCAGCATGCGTGTTAACAGATATCTACTCCACCTTGTACAAATTACTTTTCTTGTTCATTTGATTGCTACCGCTTGGGAAAAACAGAAGTGGGGAACAGCAGTAAACTGCCTGTTCTTCTTGGGCAGAGTTTTAAAAATCTGATACTTCAATGGAAACCCCGGCGTAGAACAAAGATGTCTATTTTAGAGTCATAACAATGTCCACAATTTAGGTTGTTATTTTACTTCAATTGTAAATTTTAAGCCAGAGTGCCAACCTTCAGCTTTCTGGATAAAACGGCTGCTCCTCATAGCCTTCTTCATGTGTAATATTCATCCAGAGGAGATTTTTCTTTGCCTGACAAGTTATTATTTTTGTCAAATACATAAGCGCAGTTAGAAATGAGGTGATGTGCAGATGAGACGATGTGCAGAATCCTACCAAAGACAAATGATATCCAACTCCATCAAGGATGATGGCAAAACTGGACTTTCACTCCTAGTGTTTGGTGTCTCAGTGAGCAACACCCTTCAACTAACAGAACTTTTTTTCCTAAGCAGGGTCACAGAAAGCTGGACAATGGTGTGTATTTGCCATTTCGCTTCTGTGCGTCCTGAGGCAAGAGCAATGATCTCAACAAGTAAGAATCAAACACTTAATAGTTTCAGTACTACATCTCCGTACCCTTTAACACAAAGATCAGTGTATTATCGCCTGGAGAAAATAAAGATGCAAGGAGATGAAATTACTTGCCTTGAATTATCCAGCAGAACTTGAAATAAAGCAAAAGTCTTGTGTGTTCATGGCATTGAGCCAAGATTTAAAGCAAATTAAATAAGATGATGCTGTGTCCTGCAAGTTTCCCTGAGTTACTCACATTACACTCTGGATCTGTCTTCATACTGATGTTGGAAAATAAATCTTGACTAAATAAAACATTTTATTTGAGTGTCTAGCATTTAAGAATTTTCAAAAGCTCTGAAGTTCCATTATCTTGCCCATGAAGGGAAATCTATCCTTTCCTTTCCTTTTTTTTTTTTTTTTCTGGTTGGGTTTTGCTTGGTTTTTTTGTTTGTTTGTGTGCTTTTTTGTGTGCAGGTTTTGTTTATTGTTTTTATGATGTTGTGTGATACATCTCAGGGGCAACTTCACTCATTGTTCTTACAGAGAAATGACCTTATGTAAATTCATTCTGTATAATGGGAACTTATTAATCTAGCAAGGTCTTATACATTAATGGTAACTAATTCCCTCGTATAATATTTATCCGTATTTTAGCACGTAGCACAGGTGATGAGCTTTTCACTGATTAAAATGGTGAGTCCGCTGAGGTAAACTGTACTGACAGACCACATGCATCTGAGAGAGGACTGCTGAAACCTAAGATTGCATAAAGCAGAAACAAATATACCACACTCTCCAAATGTTACCAGTTTAGGAGCCACCGTTCATTTGCTTCTATGCACACATACACACAACATTTTCAGCCTTTTATTAAGTATAGAGGATTGAACCTATTGACATGCTGAACATGCAAAGCAATCCTGAAATCTTTAGTTTAATTAGTAGCCAGTTAAATGATTTTAGAATATGTTTATAACAGGCAAGAGTGCTTAAAGATGATTTTTTTCTGCAATCAGTAACAGGAAAAGGTGGTAGCTGACCCTGCAAATACAGACCAGTGCAAACTAAAGGACAGTGACAAACTAGAGTTTATGCCAAAAACTAGAGTTGAACAGAACTCAGTGAGTGTTGGTGAAATTCTGTGGTAGCAAAACATAACAATTTCTCTGGATAATATTGGAGAAGTTTGGTTTAAAAAAATAAAATTATATTTTACTTTTAGCAGGCAAGTCCCAGAAATTAGATTTTTTAATTTTCTCAACAAGACTCTATCCATCCAGAAAACCATTGAGGGCTTTCTCTCTACCTTGCATTGGACAGAAAATATACATGTTTAGTATAAAACAGCTTTAAAATATGTAGCGTGTTTTCCTGCCAAAGATCTGTGTCTGCTGTTACTAGGGCTAGTGGTTTGTCATAATAAATCATACAAATTGTCATGGGGAAAGTGCAAGGCAAGCATTGTGAGTGTGTAGCAGAAAAACATGTATTATTTTCTTTAAATACAGATATTCTTTATTTTTCAATACACATACTGAAAAAAGAACAATTTTTATACATATCTTTAATTCAGTGGCAGCAATAGGACAGAACCATTGTTACTTCCTCTTCATTTCTGCTGCCCTGCCTGTGTGGAGGGAATTGAGCATGAGGTTTTGTGGGGTGGGGGGTTTCTGCCTGTGGACCACAGACTCCAGAGGTCACAGACGACTTCTGTGGGGGCTGCCAGGAAACCAGCCAGCCAGGCAAGCTCCTGGTCAGTGGGGTAAAGCTCATCCTACTGGCCTTCAGCCCTCCACTGGAAATCTCTAGGGATGTGTGATGAAACAAGCTGTTAATCATTGTTATTACAGATTTTCACAAAGGCCGCCTTGTCCCTAGAGGAAGCAATGTCCTGGGCTCCCTCCATGATCACAGCTGAGATATGGGTGTCCTGAGTCACTCATCCAGAGAAGTCCATCTCCCTGCATTTAGAGGATCAACCCTGGTAGATGAACCACCAGGAGTTAAAATTTGCCTCTGTGAATATTGTCCCCTGTTAAGGCCCTCTCCATCCAAACCACAGGCATCACAGAACGGGAGGTGGTTCATTAAAAGCGGCTCTGACAAGCCAGCACCCACTTTCCACTGAAAAGAAGGTCCTGCTTCCTTTCCTCTACTCCCGTTCCTCAGCTGCAGGTACCCTCCTCCCTCCTCATATTGGCTTTGGCAGTTGTGTGCCCTTAGGGTGAATCAGCTCAGTTGACAGGTCGAAATACCTGGCAGTAAACTGTTCTTTTATTTGCATATTTATTTATGTGCAGTGTTAGATTTTCACTGGGTCAATTCTCTGAATTGATTTACCCCAGGGCTATCTGATCGCTAGAGCCATCCCAAGGGGAATAATCAGGAGCCTGTGGCTGGGGGAGGAGAGAGGATGAGGAGCAGGACTTGCTCCCTCTTCCTTGGCAGAACTCAGCAAGATGTGAAATTACAACCAGAAGATGAAGCTCAATGGCAGCTTGATGTCCTGCCCGCTCCCGTCATGCTCTCCTGTCCTGTCCTTGCACCAGCTCTGGGGCTCTGCTGCGTGAGCAGTGAGCTGGCTGCAGGAGCTGACTTTGCAGAAAGCTCAATGCTTCCTTGCAGTCCTTGTGTTCAGCTGCATTGGCAGAAATGCATTTCCCTACTTGCTGCTCACGCAGGCAAGAGCCAACCCCCTCTCATGGAAGGGAGCAGGCAGGGCAGGAGCATGGGACCACAGCAGATGGGTAGGACGCAGATGGGCTTCAGCTACTTTGCACGTACCTCTGAGGTATCCAGAGGGAACCATGAGCTCTAGCTGTGAGATCGCGTCCTTGAGAGCCCCCCTAGAAGTGTTCACAGCATGTCTCTTCTCACATCTCTCTCCTCACCATTCTCCTCTTAAGAAACAAAAATCTCCTTATGGCAAGAGCTGTGGATTGATTTTAAAACCTGTGAAGCCAGCTGAAAACAAAATGTATCTGACAGCTATCACACAACTGCAGCTTTAACAGTGATGGCAGTCTAGATGTCGAAACAGTGCTGAAAAAGTCAGATGCACTCCAGCAGCAGTCGTCAAACCCTGACACGGTGGGAGGTATCCTTTCTGTGTGCACACACAGGCATCCCAGCAGCCAGAACTGT
Organism: Psophia crepitans; assembly: GCA_013399095.1. Lineage (NCBI taxonomy): Eukaryota > Metazoa > Chordata > Aves > Gruiformes > Psophiidae > Psophia > Psophia crepitans. The sequence continues at coordinate 16,798 of VWZZ01001915.1, forward strand.
CTTTCTGCATCTGGCTTATAAAAAGTTATCTCTTATGCTACACATATCAGTTCAGTTTTGTTTTCTTCTGTATGATGAACAAATGTGAGCATTTGGGTTTAGTAAGACGCAGCTGTGAGATACCTCTGACAGGGAATCTGAAAAACCAAATCCCCCAGTCTAATGAATATTCTCAAAATTCAGTGAATTCAGGCTTCCGTACACTGGTTATTGCACCAGCTTTCAAAAGATGTAAGGGACTGGCAAAAAGGAACAGTAAGTTTAATTAAAACCCAAAAAGCAACTGTGAGATCAGCTATGAGAGTAACTAAGAGTACCTAAAAACACTGAAGAGTAACTGTGCCTTCTTGAGATACAGAGGATTAGCTGTTACAGACCTGCTTTATCACAGTGTTATACCAATTTTATGCTAGTGTAAAAACTGGATGATAGAGCTGTGTTGAATGTCACTAAGTATGCATCCCTTCAGTTCTGTCGTAGACTCTCATGGGCATAAAAACAGCTAATAGTTGAGCAGATCAAAGAAAAAAATTACTAAAAATGAAATTACAGAAATGTCAGGTGCAGGGAAAGACAGTCACTATACTCCTTGATCAATGCAGTTTTACTGCAATGATTTGGCCTGAGGGGCAACAAAAATTTATTGAAAAGCGAATTTTCACTAAGATAAAGCCCTCTTGCAAAGCAAATGCCTTTGATAAGTAATTAAACCAGGCTGAAAGTTTCTTAAATACCTGAGAGTTAAATATGCACCTTACGTATATGCCCATTTCCATCTTACCACGTTATTTAATGCTTGCAGCTTTTAGAACCCTGTTCTGTTATTATTGAGCTGGTTGTACAGTACTTTATAAGTTTAGGAGACCCTTTGATTCGTAGTGGCTTACAGGATAATACTCATCTAAGAGAAACAAGCTTGTGACCCTCAGTAACAGCAGCACATTCTGAGTGGATATTATGCCATACGTGGCAAAATCTGTATTCTCCACAAAGCGCATGCTTCATGCCATGAGAATGTATATTTCTTCTTTACAATTACACACAAGGCTTTCCCAAGTGCAAAAGGCATTAGGAAATGCACTTGAAAACACTCTGAAGTTCTGGAAATGTCAAGGAACCTCATTTCTAAGCGTGTGTATTTGAACAGAAACGTCAATATGCAGAGTGATTGCTAGGCCAGAACAATGCAGGCAAAGAACTTGCAGAAAGGGGGCCAGCGCGGCTGGGATTAGCCTATTGTGAGGAAAGTACACCTTGCATGGCAGCAGGACATTCAAACAAGGCAGTAACGAGTGGCTTCGTTTAATTACATCTATGATCGGTTACTTTTAGCTGTTTAAAATATTGCAAATGTGTTGCTGATGTGATTGTTTCAAAGAAATATTTGGCTTGCATTCAGTCAGTAATAATCAGTGGCAATGTTACTTTTACAGTAAATGCACATGAAGTTTATGAGCAACTGCACAGTGGGACATAAAGATATCTATTTGGCATTTCCAAGTTTTATGAGTTTTCTCCAGAAGAAACTTCTGAGAAGCCTATTTACCCATGCAGATATCTATATACACTCATTTACTGTAAGTGAAAGCAGATTTGTGTCATCTGGTACGTTTATTTTGATTGACTATAGATTGTTTGCCCTTTGATTGCTGCTAATGTTCTGTGGGGCCATTTGTTTTCCTGCAGACTTAATGGTATTAAAGGAGAAGGTATTGCCTTCTTTTTAGGATGAATTAATTTTAAAAGTGTTTTTATTTCAAAGGGGAAAAAAAACCCCAAACAAACAGATTGCCCATTCTCTCACCTGCCCACTTCAGGAGTGTGCACAAACACCAACAACTGGGACATGGAGCTTATAACAGATTAAAGGAGAATAATTTTGTGAGGAGCCCTCTGCTAAATTATTGGCAACAAATCACTTGTTCCTCAGGACACAGAGCACTTGCATTTCTAATGGTAAAAACTGGAGGGAACCTGCTCTACATGTACCCACTATTTATCCTGAAAAGTTTTAATAAAGGGTTAATTGTGAAGGAGTTTCCAAGTAATGACTTGTGGCCAGTGAACGTATCCCAGTCTGGGGAAAATAACTGTTCTACTGCATATTTCGAAATCTTTGGGATTAGGAACGTGGCCGGTGGAATTTATGAAAAGAAGTGTAAATAAGTACATCAAGATGCGATCATTTGGAGATTACTTCTCACAATTACTCTTTCCCCTCAGCAGCTCTGATTGCCTTCCTTTCGCAAAAGCAAGGCGGGCAGAGACCCGGGGGCTGGCTGCCAGCTCACCCACAGTCAGGATGGGCTGGTTCCACCTCAATGCACTCAGAGGGCTTCAGCCTTTCAGGAGAGCTCTCCAAAAACACCTTCTCAGGAGAATGCAAAAACATGAAGGCTGGTGGTTTCCCTGCCACTTTTAACCAAAAAGAGATGCTGTACCTGCTGTGGACACGGGCTTCATCACCCTACAGTACTGTTCTGGTGATGACCTTCCTTCCTTTGCTTTCTGTGGAGGACTGTTGACAATAGACTTTTCTCCACCTGAAAAATGGAAGCAGCTTTGCTATTCATTTTTCCCACTGGAGTTTTTCTGTAGTGAGTGTGCTGCAGCGGCACAGGAGAGCTTGAAGAGTCCATTGTTCTCACACCACAGAGACAGAGAAAGGCGCGTGGCCTTGAAGAGCCTTTTGAGAGACTCTTGAACCTGAACTTGGTTGCCTCTGCACCTGTTTCAAATAAAAGCAAAGAGCTGATCGGTGCTAATGAAACTGGTATTGCAGCAAAGGGAATTTAAATCCTAAGCATGTTTTGCTTCAAGACTACGCAGACTTTTCCATTTGGTCACTGGTCTGTCTTTTTATTCCAGTGCTGTCGTAGGAATGTAAATTTGCACTAACAAGGAAAAAAAATGGCTTCTGTTCCTAAATAGGTGCTTAACTTGTGGCTATCAGATGTAAGTTTTAATTATCATTGAGAGAATTGAGTACTAACATTTTTTCTTTTGTTTCAGACTGTAATTATCTCATTTTACACCTTTATGGTCATTGCTTGTTTTCATGGGCAGATTTTGTGCAGTCCCTCATACCTTGTTAAAAAAGAATCTGAAATTGCTAGACAATAATTAGGACCGAAACTAGGAGCAGGTCTTCCTAATAATTGCAGATATGATGAGTAATTGTAATTTATGTTGGCTTTTTATGTCACCATGAGTTTTACAAAATGCCAACAAACAAAACCAGGTCAATAACCCCATTCTTCCTTTTTTCCAACCCTATCCCCTCACCTGCCAGTTTCTGTGAGCTGCAGCCACACTATGGGAAAGCTGTGGGCTGAGCATATCTATCACCGGTGTTACTGCACCTCTCCAGAGTGTGACGTGGGCATGAACTACGCTGGAGCTCATCCACCTTACCCCCTCCTCCCTCTGTGCCACGTCCTCAAGCAGTGTCCTGACACAAGAAGAAAACCACGTATATACAGAAATGAAGTGGTGCCTCTCCTCCAAGTGGCGCTGAGCTCTCCGCTTTTATTCCTCTCTGCCTCACAGGAGGAAAAGAAACATGCAAAGCAAATGATTGCAGCTTTTAAAATAACCATTTTAAAGCAAGAGTGAAAGGTGCAAACAACTGGGCTGACTTCCAGAGAAAACAAAAGGAAGCGAGCTCTGGCCACTTTTTCCTCCTGCCTTCTGCCTTCTCCTGTCCTGCAAAAGTGCTGCTGCCTCTTGCTGCCTCCCGCCAGGCAGTGCCAGCCCAACTGCCTGCACACCCCCACTTCAAGGGGGAGAGGAGCCCCATGTCCCTGCTGAGCAGTTCGCAAGAGTGTAATAACTGAGCTGGCAAAGTCAGAGGACGCAGTGCATGGGAACCCACAACGCTAAGTGTGTTGTGGAGGTACAAGAAGCCAACAAAGAGATGTTTGGCCCCAAATCCTCCTCCCAAGCATGTCTGCTGGGCAAGGGTCCATTGGAACCTCTCTCCTTTCAAGATATATTGCAAAAGTACATTAAGCAATTAAAAAATGATGACAGTTTTTTGATTTTGGTTTCAAAAATAAATGTTTATATCTGGGGAGGTTGCAAGCTTGGTTTTTTAGAGCTAATTGTATAAAACGCCAAATGTTTCACATTTCAATCACTGATCATGAACCTTGAGGTCTGGTGCTGCACTCGGGCAGATCTTAAGGCTTGGAGGCTTGGGACCATCTGGTAGACCATCCATATGTTGTCACTCTGTCCTTTCAGTGATGACTCAGACATTAAAAAAAAAATCTCACTTTTATGATTTGTCTTTCAATTTGGTTTACATTAATATGAAAATACAAATATAAACCAGATAGCTATTAGATATATGAAGGTATCATTAATACCAGTGTTGAATGACTAAGTAAGATAAGAGCGCTTTTTCTCCTCCCCTGCATTTCCATGGAATAAGAGATTTGTAATATGCCCAAAAATCCTCCTTTAAAATGTTGCTTCACAATCACTGACTAGAAAAATCCGAACATTTCCTGAAATGTTATGGTTTGCATAAGGTCACAGGAAAGATCAAATGGAAAATTGCACCATGTACCAGTTGAGCTATGTGAGCCTTTTGACCACTACATTTGATCTTTGGTCATTTTGAGTATTCCCTCGCAAAACCAAAATGTTGGTTGGATGTTTTATTCTGCATATATCCGTATTTGTAGATATATTATCATAGAATCATAGAATATCCCAAGTTGGAAGGGACCCATAAGGATCATCGAGTCCAACTCCTGCCTCCACACAGGACCAGCCCCATCAGATCATATGACTGAGAGCATTGTCCAGATGCGTCTAGAACTCAGTCAACCTTGGTATGGTGACCACTTCCCTGGGGAGCCTGTTCCAGGACCCCACCACCCTCTGCGTGAAGAACCTTTTCCTGATCTCCAACCTAACCCTCCACTGTGGCAGCTCCATGATAGTAAGTGCAAAGATTTCAGTGTTGTTTCAAATGCAGCTGCAAAAGTGAAGCTGCTTCAGAAAATTAATCAGCAACAAAATATTGCCATTTTTCCTTGAAAGATAAGAAAGTGTGTATAAAGATTAGATTTAGAAAAATATAAATACACGTGAAAAAACACGCCACTGCAGTAAGCACTAACTATTGCTCTTTATCGCAGCATGGTTGGATAGTCACTTACAGCGACATTAGTGTGGCAGGTGTCCTTGAACACTACTGACGTCTGCATGTTCATCGCTCTATACTTTTCTCAGAATTGTTAACTGAAATATATAGGAAGGTGAATTAAACAACATAAAGGGAATATCAGTGTACCAGTCATAATAGTGTGTTGGAAGCTGTATTGTCTGGCATATAGTGTATCTGAAGTTCATCTGAAAGTTGGAAGGGGCCACAGAAAGTCATCTAATACACGAGAGCCTGCAGTGTAAATCAGGTTTTGTGGCAATTAAGGTATCTGTGTGGTGAAAACAGAGGCAGAGGCATGTTTGGATTAGTGAGTTATGCTAGGTATGGTAGGTGCTGAAACTTCAAGAACCGATTGCCAAATTTGTTGTTGCTCACATTCTGGGCAAATATTTGGAAATATGAGAAGAGTCATTAACATCACTTCTATCAACACGTACCAGTGTAATGATTAGCGAAACATCTGAAAACATGCTGTGCAGCCCTCTGTAGAACCGGCTGCTGACATGACCCAATAATTTTGTCTTACATTTTGTCACGTTTTGTCTTTTGCCTCCTGGTCTCCTAGAATGATATTTTTCCAACTTTTTGGATCCTAAGCCTTGATGTTGGAGACTAAAATGAAATATATGATGGAGCCTTCAGTTCTTTGGGTCAGTAGGAACATTCACTTGCCGAGAGCTAATCACACATCCAAGAGGCATTTTGAATGGTCATTTTAACCCTGCAACATCAGAATGTACCGAAGAAAACTGCATTGGCAAGGATCAACGTTATTCACAATGTTATCTTTCCTGCTTTGTTTATGGCACGAACCTATGTTTATAATTTATCATAGTTTGCTTCTGAAGTCTGGTGGTGTCATGTAAAGCCAAACAGAGCAGATGTTGTTATGATGATGATGATTAACATTATTATTGGTGTTGTTTATAAATTAAAACCTGTTTAGGAGAACAGTTACATGCACGCTTTAGTCCCATAGAACCGAAAGGACTGCTGAGCTACCCATGCTTGTTTAAATTCTGTTCTAAATGGGGATGAACCTGAACATACGTTTAAGTGCTTCACTGAACTGGAGCCTACTAGAGATATGGAAACTCTCATTTTCTTCATGGACAAACCTTTGTTCATTCCAGATAGACCATGCAGCCATAAATCATGCTGAACAACCAAAGAAATATCTCCCTGCCTAAATTCCTGGATTGCTTAAACTTAACACCTAATTACAGAGCTGGTGAACCTAGATACACCGAAGGCGGTTTGAAAGGCTGCCTGAAACATCATGGGTTGAGATGCCTTTGTCGGGAGCATTGTGCTGTGATGTGTAACGTGGGTAGATTCCTGTGGGATGTTGACAGTTTGTGGGAAATGCATGTAGGAGGAACTGGATTACGAAGACCAGGGTTGTTTTTTTTTCTTTTTCTCTTTCTGATTGTACTGTTTGTGGGCTTGGGGATTTTTAGGGGCTTGTTTTGCTTTCTTCTCTTTTTAAGGTAGGGGGAAGGAAGAGTTTCTGGGCTTGGGAAAATCTGGCCAATACACGCAGCACATCATGAGTCACTTGTTCCTGGAGGCTTGATACTACACGGGCCCTATCCTCCCAAAAGGATGTTGGTCAGTGCTCCTGAAAGCTCTAATGTTCCTTTTTTTTTGGCTCATGGCATTTATACGGAGTGATAATCACTTGATGAGCCATGGATTTATGTAATAAATTAATTAGCTCTGCAGTGTTTCCTCCACTCTCTGCCTGCCAGTCTGTCTCTACTGGGACTTGTTCGTTTTTTTCCAAACAGTTACAAATAGCTCTCAGTATTATTATTTTCTTTTAAATGATTTGTCAGAAAAAGATTTTCTCCTCTCCACACCAGAAGTGAATTTTCTCCTCAGTGTTATTCTGACCTAAGGCATAGGGTAGGCACAATGTGGGTCTGCATAGGCAGTGAGTTCTGTGCGTGCAAACCTGCAGAGTTTAAAGTTCACTGGGTTACAGCAACGCAAGGATAGGGCCAGAACCTTTGCCTTTGGAAAACGGTGAATCTTACCTTCATGAACAACTCGTGACTCTTGCATCTAATATGAACAGGACATGAGACATCATATCTGAAGTAGTAATACCATTAGTTATAGAAAAGCTATTTTCATAGCATTCTCCCTCCCATACTTCCTTTTTCCTCTCCTGAAGGTATGCTGGAATTGGCATATGAGATCAGACCAGGTTCTGTTTAATCTAAAGATAGTATGTGTAACTTCTTGAAAAATATTTCTTGAATTTAATGAATTTACATATTCTAATTTTCTTTATAAGAGTTCAATCCATTTTAATCCTGCTAGAACAAAGAGTTCCAGAGAATAAGTTCGTATTTGTGTTGTGTGAAAAAATGCAGTCTTTTATCACTCCTTACGGATTTTTATCATGTAATGTTTCCACTTTTTAAATGAGAGAAATGTTGAATGGGAGCACAGGATATTTAATTTGTATTAGAGTCATCATATTGCAACCTCTAATATATTCCTTCTTATTTTGTCTTTAAATTAAATGGACCTAATCCTTTTTATCTTTTCATATAGAAAATACTTCATTCCTCTTCTTATTTTAATTATTTTTTATCTGAATCCCCTCTGTTACTGTATTATCTCCTATTAAAGCACTGACCAAAACTCAACGCAGCATCCCAGTTGGCAGTGTATTATTCATTTACCTATCACATTATGCTGTTTATAATGTATTTTCCACTCTGTTTCTTATGCCTCATAATACATCTTCTGCCTTTTTTTTTTTTT
>VWZZ01001915.1:24789-36308 GCA_013399095.1 Psophia crepitans
TTTTTTTTTTTGCACAGATGACATACTCTACGGAAGCTTTCCTGCAGAGCTGATGTCAGGAATGATCCTACCCTTTTCCAGAGTGTCACAGTTTATAAGTCAATAAAGTGTCTGTGACTGGATTTCCAATCGCTTCTACTAGTGGTCATTGCTTTTTATTTATCAGTACTTATTGGGCTGCCATTCACCTGGCCTGGTTAGGGTCCTCACCGTGTTTTTCCTCAATTTTGGCCAATACTTTACATATATATCTCTGTGTGTATGTGTGTTCTGCAGATGGTCTGGCATAAGCACGTAGCCCGTTATTGGGTTGGTTCCCATCAACAGCACCGCTAGAAGACATGAGACACCCCGCCTCAGTTTCTGCCAGGCCATCTAGGTTGTTTGTTCGTACTCTTCATGTCACGCTTCTACACTGTGCCCCAGTTGCTAGTGCAGAGCTGTTACCGGAGCTCATGCAGGCACATCTGAGCTGCCTTTGAGCTCGTTAGCTCAGGTGAAGCTGGCAGCAGTAGGTAGTGTGGGAGGCTGCGAGCCCTCCTGGTTTGCACAGCCTCCGTTCGGTAGCTGTGATGATCTCTGTGCTGATACACCTACCCTCCTGCGGTGCGGGTACTACGCTAGCAAAAATCGGCTTGTGTAAAACTCCTCAACCTTCTGCTGCACCCCTGAGTGCAGCTTTCTCATGGCCTTCGTACCTCAGCCGCCAGGAAGGTTACTCCAGCAGCCCTGTCTGCCACGTTTGTTAAACAGCATTTCTGACCAAACTTTGTCAAAGGTTTTTGGATAGTTCCAGCACATTATATCCACTGAGGTAGCTCCACTGATTCCAGCTTTTTATAGGCCTCCTTCTAACAAAACTCATAACCAGTTGCTTAGTATTAAGCGACCGCCAGTGGGATTTTTCCTATGCTCAAATGCAAATGCACGCTCCTATGCTGCGCTCAGCAACGGCTCTCTGTCTAAGTACTTGTCTGAAGAAACAGGCTATTTTACGGGATGTAACTCTTTACACTTTAATTTCTAAAAATCTCCCTTCTGTAGCATGCGGAGCAGGTACAGGTTCCGTGGTCCTGTGCTGTGAAGCCTACTTACTGATAGCTGGAAATGTTGGCTGCGCTATCTTCATAAACTCAGGTCAAAAGAACATTCAGATTAAGCAATAATTTGAGCAAGATTAAGAGGAAGGGAGAGAACACACGGCCAGTTAGTCACCAGAGGTACACATGCACGCATGAAGTAAATCCCCAACCTGTTATAGTAATGCACTTAGTTACTGGAAATGCAATACGAGCTTACTTTCATGAGCAAGGATGAAAGAACTTGTTTAACCTTTGTACAGCATTTTCCACCCACACAGAAAAGTGACATCAGATGCTTCACATAGGTAAAAAACAAGTCAGCATTTGGGAGACTCCCGAACAAGAGACGGGGAGACCTCCTTACCGCGAAGTTTGTTCACTTAACTTGCTACGTGCTTACGGTGGGTCACTTGAAACTTCTCGTTAGTTATTTCTGGATCTTAATGACTCCGACGCAGAAAGGGAACCCTTCAGCCCTGTGCATAAGGCACTGGAAATGAAGCACTTGCTAGAAGGTATTTTATGTCCGTGTATGCTGTATAAAGCAAGGCTTTTGCATTGGAATTGGGGAATATTTTGCTTTGCAATATGCTGCTGACTGAATCATTGGCACTGAAGAGGGATTTTCACAAGGACAGTCATTAGCTGGCCTTTAAGGAAGAGCATAAAGCCTTGGAATAGGAGTTTAAATGAGCATCACTGAGACAGCTAAGTAAGACACAGGCTAGAAGTTTCTATCTCTGTGCAACACCTGGGTGGATTTCAGTCCAGGCACCTGAAAAGTACTGTAGGATTTCTGAAGGTCAAGATTTCTAATCTTTGCATCTCCATGCTAATATTGTGTGTTACTTTCAAAACAGGTTGGGACTTAGCTCCTGCCTGTCCCAGCATACAAGAAAAGGTTTGGTTTTAATTGACGTTTGTGACTTATGTGAACACACTTATTCCTCTTTCCTCCCTCCTGCCTCCCCCCAAAAGTGTCTGAGAAATAAACTTTGAAGTCCTGGGAGAAGTAGCACGTGTTTGTGAAGGGAGAAGGTGGGGGTGGCGGAGGTGGTGGAAGGAGTTCAGTTTGTCAACATGACAGCCAGGAAGCAAGTTATTTATAACGCTTGTGGTGGAGAGGGGGCCAGCCCACATGTTTTTAAAAAAGAGTTTAACTAATCTCATGGTGCGGCTAATTCTGTTATTTGTAAACATGTTTCGCTTGCAGTCTTGGTGGACAGAGGGAGAGCGAAAAGAAGATCATGGCACAGGGCATGGCTAGTCTGGCTCAGTGCGTCTGCGCCCGGGTGCTGCCCTCACGCCACGCCACACCACTGCCCAGCTCTCTCTGAACTTCAGCCATGCTCCTGAAAAGGCTTTGCTGTCCCCAGAGAAAGCATGAGCGGGGGCATGTAGGAACTGATGCTTTCTCAGAATTCAAAAATCCTTTGTTTAAAACATGTCTCTGTCAACGCACAAACTAAATTTTGAGTGAGTTCTGACACCACGGAGTATTTAATTTTCAGCTGGGTTTCATGACTCTGTCAAAGAGGAAGTTAACTGTGGGAGGCATATGACCATGAGACTATACTTGGCTGGCCTGACTTCAAAACAAATGAATTTTGGACATACAAAGATTTTTAAAATCACTGCTCCTGTACAGTCACATTTAGATTTTATGTTTTGTTCTGTGTAGAGCATATAGTGAGAGCTATTCTTGTGGGTTGAACAACTCTCTAAGTCCCATGATATATGCATGACACGGACTTGACACTGCTGCTACATTCCTTCAGTTCAACAGCCATGTGAAAGCTGTATCATCCTGAGCTAAAAAAGATCAAAAAATAGCTTTATCTCAAGAGAGAGAGCCTGTAATTTAATGCTTGGCCATGCAAACTCAAATCACATGTGTGTGTATTTATATGTATGTATGTGTATGCATATATATGGACAGACATTTATATACCAAGCAGTATTGTATTATTCAATACAGCTATATTTTAATTCCATTTTCATACAGTAAAGAAAAAAAACAAAAAACCCAAAAAACAAGCCACAAACAAGTCCCTCTCCTTTTTTTTCTTAAAAAGCAGTAAAAGACCCAAGAATATGACACAGCAGATTAAATCTTGGGGAATATGCAAGTATTGGTACCTTATTTTTATACGTGGAAAAGTAGATAGAAGAGGCATTTCTAATTAAAATACATAGATAAAAATCCATGCTGAGCTCTAGCTTGTTAAATAAAAGGCAAGAAGAGAGAAGTTGCAAGAGGTGGTGTTGTAGCAGCCTCCCTGAGAAATGACTTAAGGGCATGCTCTGCCCTTCTTACCCCAGGAGTCCTCCCGCCGGGGTCCTGCAGCACTCCGGCAGGGCAGCAGTCGGAGGTCCGGCTGAGGACGTGCTACGCACCCCAGGGCAGAAGCGTCACAGACAGAGTGGAGTGAAATTTCTGGGTGAAATTCTGGCCCTGTTGAGGTTAGCAAGTGTTCTGCAACTGGCTGCAATGGAGCCAGAGTTTAATCTTCTTTCTCCAGAGGAGAAGCTAGGAACCAGAATTAATACCTGGGTACAGAAATGCAGGAGGTTTATATCTTTTATTAGCAGGGACCTGCTTTTGGCCCGGAAGGTCACAGGATGAACCAGGAGAGGAAACAATGGGACAAAAATCGGTGGGTATTTCACTCATTTCCTGGTGTTCCAGAGTAGAAAATTAAGATCAGTGGTAATTTATACATACCTTGCTGGCAAGATTTACCAGTTTGCCCACACCTGAGATTGAGGGAATATATTTGACAACTTTTGCTTTCATTAAAACAATACAAACCAAAACAAAATGGAAGATATCCAAGAGCAAACTTGGAAAGCTACATGTGAAAGCAAGAAGTTTTAAAAGGAACAAACATTTGGAAAAGGTCTTTTAGAAAACAAACACTTTGGTACCGTAAAATGCAACACACCCTCTGCTCTTCCAATACTGCATACAACGATGGAGGTTGCTGCACCCTCAGCATCATCGTGAAATGTCTTAGTTCAGAGTTAGCAGAACATGACACTAGTATGACTCTAAAAGGACTGCTTACTTAAAAGTTACAATTTGTATCTAATCTGTGGGAAGTCTTACAAATAGGGAAAGATTAAATGGAATTCTCATTAGATTAATACATATATGAAAATACATATTCTAGCAAGCAACTCTCTCTCACTTCTCAGGCCAGTTAGAACAGAAACCTATTTAGGGATGCAGAGAGAGATTGTATTTCCATTTTAGCAATAATAATGGACTGTACAAGCTTCAATTTCGGCCTTTAGTTTACATTTTTAGCCTAATATTTCTAGTCCTGGATAGAGACAAGGTATCGGCAAAAGCTGTCGTGCTCCTACAAAATATAAAGACTCGCTCCAGCAAATCGCAAATGTGTCTGAGCCCATCATTCCTCACCGCACAATTTGTTTGGTGTAACATAGTTTAGCTCTTTCCAGTGGGTCATAAATAATGTTTTCTCTGGGAAGTATAGGAGGCTTCTCGACTTTAATGCTCTCCCACATTTATGTCAGGCTAATCTCTACACCATGTCCTGGTGTTGTCTAAAATGGGTGATACCAAGCAACATCTTCTAGGTCTCCCAGCTGTGATTTATGGCTGATATTTTTCTGTCCTGGTTTCAGCTGAGAGAGAGTTAATTTTCTTCACAGCAGCCAGCATGGGGCTGTGTGTTGGGTTTGTGCTGGAAGCAGCGCTGACAGTGCAGAGATGTTTTTGCTGCTGCTGAGCAATGCTCATACAGAGCCAAGGCCTTTGCTGCTTCTCGCACCGCCCCGCCGGCGGGATGGCTGGGGGTGTGCGGGGAGTTGGGAGGGGACAGACAGAGCAGCTGACCCCAACTGACCAAAGGGATATCCCATACCATATGGCGTCATGCTCGGTTTATAAGGGGCTTGGAGGGAAGAGGAAGGGGGGGCAGCGGCATTCGGAGTGATGGCGTTTGTCTTCCCAAGTCCCCGTTAGGCATGACGGAGCCCTGCTGTCCTGGGGATGGCTGAACCCCTGCCTGCCGTGGGCAGTGGGGAATGAATTCCTGGGTTTGCTTTGCTTGTGCACGTGGCTTTTGCTTCACTTATTAACTCTTGTATCTGAACCCACGAGTTTTCTCACCTTCACTCTTCCGATTCTCTCCCCCCTTTCCGATGAGGGGGACTAAGCAAGCGTCTACGTGGTGCCCAGCCAACGGCTGAAGTAAAACCAGATATTTTCCCAGGAATAAATTGAGACAGTCAAATCCAAGCACTCCAGTTCAGTTGTAATAATATAATTTTATACTCTTAATGTTGGATTGTAATTTCTTGGCATTTTACCATTAAACCATGATCAACAAATGATACATTGATATCACCTAACATGTTATAATAGCTATGGCTAATTATTTTGATTGATTGTAAACAATTTTATAGGACATTTTTTCTGTAAATTTATTTTAAAGTGATACATAATTATCTTAAACTGGGAAAAGTGTTTGAACTGGCAAGCAAACTAATTAAGACAAATGTCTCAAAACCATGATCTATTTTCTAGGAGAGGAAAAGCTATAGCAAGTTTGCCAGTAGATGAAACTTCATAAGGTTTGCAGAACTTATTTACACTGAAAGCCCGTAATATCTTTAACAGCATTAGTCAATCCATTTCATGCTAATATATCCTTTCTAGACTGATTATGGATCCACACCAGAAACCTGTGCTTCCTGAGTTTCAAAAATGTTTGGTTTCAAAATTCTGACTCTCTATGCATTTTATGGACTTTGAGTAGAACTGGATCAAAGCTTCCAGTAAGAGCATGATGCAGCACCAGTGATCCATACATGAAGCTGCGTGCTAGCATTGATCAGGCTGTGTTGCAAGTATTGTGAAACTGGAATATTTGTTTTGAAAAGGCACAGATCCTGAAGCTGGAAAGTCTCAGCCACTTTTTTTGGTTAACAAATCATTTCTGTGCTAAAGCCCTAACTTTTTGTTTTTTTCCCCTGTACAAAATGTCGGCTTGACATTAATGGAAAATTGTAATTAGCCTGAAATACATATTTTCTCATTTATATATTTGTAGGGCTGAGGTGGTATTTAGTCAGGAGAGGAAACTAGCAAAGTTTTTATTCCCAACCTACCAAGCCATGGTGCTGTCCAGCTGCCCCGCAGAAATCTCACATCTCCACGCACCATGCAGCAGCAAACGAGCCCATTAGGTTGTTCTTCCTGCTCAGATGACCAGCTGGGTAACAGTTAATCCTGACATTTCAAACAGAACCAACAACACAACAATAATTTCTACAGCTGTGAGAGAGTTCATTATGTCAAGAGACTGCATCTACAATGCACAATGGAAGTGAATCTGTGGAGGATTTGAATAAAAAGGAGCTAAGCTGTGTGGAGGGACAACGTGGAAGATCAAATAGAGTTGGGAGTGTGAAGGCTGCCTTTGTGTACATATGAACCTAAGAAAAGAGATTGTGGATGGAACTGAATTTCACCAGGAAAGTGGACTCCCCACACGCAGGCACCATGGGCTAAGCTTCCTTGGCAGACAAGGATTTTGCCAAAGTGCAGCACAGCATGAGGAAGTTTCAGGCAGAGCTGTGGTACAGAGAAGCAACTTAGGAGGCAAATAAGCTAAGAGAGTATTAGACATGTGGAAAGAGCACTTCTTTTTTTCTTTTTTTTTTTTTCATTTAATGGATCCTAGAGGTCAAACTCTCCGTTCAAGATAATCCATCAAAAGTAGATTTCAACCATGCTGTGCTGGCATCCTCAGGAAGTCCTCGCCTAAATGTTGGCTGATTGTTAATATTAAAAAAGGTGGGCTCCCTGTAATGGGCTGCAGGACATAAGCTAAAAACCATAGTTGAAAACTATATAACAATGTATATTAGGTTATTGGGAGAGCTGTGCGGTACCCTGGTGTTGGGTGACCTAGCCTAAAGAGAGATGTATGCAAACAAAACTTGCAGGTAGAGTCCTTAGAAGGCAAAGAGCGCATTAAACCACATCAAGGCCTCTGTGAGCTGCTTCTAAAATGTTAACAAGCAGCTTGTTTAAAGAGCGGTGGCAATGATAAGAGAGATAGAGATAGAGAACGTAATTGGCTAAAAATAATTTTACTGCCGGAATGCTCTTTTGAACTGCTTACTATAGCTTCACAGCAAGTTATTTGCAATTTCAGGCTGTATTTAGCAAAGTTTCATTTGAAACAGAAAAAGAAGAGCAGATATAATCCTGTATGTCTACTAAGTAAATAGTACTAGCTGACAAGAGGAAAATATGACTGAGCCAGCAGTGTTACCAGTTTTTGGAAAAACTTAGAATGGATGAAATGAGAGGGAGGGTGTGAAAGGCATCTGATGGCGTGTTACTGAATGGCGGGGGGGGCAAGTGGGTTGTGGTAGTTGTTGTTTTTAAATTGTATTAATAAAATGGTTGCAAGCATGACTCACGTGGCAGCGATCTCCTTCCTGAGTTAAAAGGAAGGAGAGACAGTTCCACCTGCAGCCTGTCAGCTCCCATCATGGGCTTCGGGGCTGGTGAGATACAGGGTTGCAGTTCCAGGTGAGACACTGAAGATGAGACTCTTGGAGGTATCACAGCAGCCTGGCTTCAAAATTGGTGGTAAGGTGAAGCATCTCGCTGTGCCAGCACAATGCTTGCAATAGGCATCTCCTAAGGCGCATGGACCTCCCCAAGCTGAAACAGACCCCCAGGCGATGGCAGGGATGTGGCGCTGGTACGTGGCCCTTCAGCACATCACTAGCCCTGCCGTAGTTTCACCCCTCTGGCCCAGTGTTTGCTCTCCCAAAGTGGGAAGGTCAGATGGCCATGGTGCCCCGTGGCTCCTGAGAAATAATCCTCCCCGTTTTGGATAGCCAGGACTGTGCTTTCATTAGGCACAGTAGTATTGATTGAAAAACCCTGCAACACTTTGGCCATGCTGATGACAAAAGAAACTAGAGAATTATGAGACAGGCCTTCACACACGGCTTTTTTTCATTGCTCTTTATGCAACCCGGTGCCTTCAGAGAGTAGCTGTGCTGTTTGTTTATTATTGTTATTAGCTTTTATTAGATTCAATGCAACCTACTTCAGAGTGCCCCCTGTTTTTCAATTTCTGCTTTGACACCATTATTTGTACTGAGAAGTTCAATATATTGCAGAGATTATTATAAAGTAAATTATTATATGATAAATTATTAAAACTTCTTATATAATATTTTAATAAATAATATCAATTTGTTGAAAATATTAAATGTGAATACTTTTGCAGCTGGAGGGAGGATAGCAAGCAATTTTAGCAGCTATTAAATGTTTACATTTGTGATATCTATAGGAAAACTGAGGATTATTTTTTTTTGTAACTATGTAGTACCTTGATTCAGACACAGTTTTGAGGTGAAGATCAGTTCTAGCAATTGGCTGGCACTGTGTCTACCTACCACTGTAGATGAAACACTTCCTTTTCCTAAATGTAAAAAAGCTATAGAGATGAATGCTATTTGTTTGCTGTGCAATTAAATAGCTAATGTCAACATTTCAATTATCATCATTAGCCTTCAGCCTGAACACCCTGCTGAGACGAGTGGGATCAGCTTACAACCATGCAGAGAGCCCTCGCTTCAGGCTGTCTGAAGAGTTGGGCATAATTCCCCAAGCTGGGCTCCTGTTCAGCTCTGGAAGTTTGCTTCCATCACCACAAAAGGCAGAGTCTGAAGTAGGGTAGAAATTATGGTTTAGTTCCCAGTACAGTCCCACTTTTTCCCACTGCAAACCAATTCAAAGAACTTCAGGTGCTGAGAGCTGTAATGATCAGTTGCATTCATTGCATTTCTTTAAACGATACCCGTGTCCCCTTGTCGTCAGCTTCTTCCTCACTCACCAGAAACTTTATCCTCCATGCCTCTCCTGTACCCTCTATCCCCAAACCTTCTCTGTTTCCTCATCTTGCTACACACTGGCAATACCAGGGCCCTGTCCTGCTCCAGAGTCCCGTGCAAGGGCCAGTTGTTGGCTCTCATACAGGACCTAGTGCATTTGCTGAGTGGAGTGAGGCTGCAACAGACACACATCTCCTGTGGGGTGCTTACCTGCATCCTGCAGGACAACCTGGGCCTAACAATGTGGCCCAAAGCCACTGCCTCTCCCCTGCTCCGTGCCATGATGTGACACGTGTCCATGATCTTGTCCCCTAGCTAAGAAAAAGCATGGTGATAAGGATGGTACTGAAGGTGGGGAAGAAGAGCCAACTGAGAAAGGGAAAGGCGGCACGTCCAAAGCAGAGTTGGCAGCTTTGTAAAGAGGCACAGCTAACACAAGTAATGTAAATGTCCAGACAGATTACCCAATACATCTCAAAATTTTCATCAGGCAAAGGCAAGAAACACTGGTTTCAACAACAGCTACTGCGACCTCACTATTTATGCATCATATCTGAAGCTACCACTTGGCTCACACACAGTTCAAGTGCTCTTCCCAGCCAGGAGGCTGCCACCCAGAAGAAAGCCAGCGGTGGACCAATGCACTGAAATCTGCCCGAGCCTGCAGGTAGACCTGTGCAGGGGGGTTCAGTGTGGCTGAATCTTTATTCAGGGTGCCTGCCCTTTCTCTGTCATTTTTTGTCCTAGTTCCTCTCCTGTGGGGGTGGGATGAGCATAGGCTGACTACATTTTGTGTAAGTTTAAACAGTGCCAGACTGGACCATTTGGAAGATTTTACCACATCACCATTGAAGACAGATATCTATTATATGAGGTGATTACCCAGGTCATCTATAGCTGGGTGAAGATATGGCCAGCAGCTCTGCACAAACCACTTGGGTTCTAACCAGCCTCCTTGGCTCCAACTCAGAGCCAACTATGCATGAACAGTGTGGGGGTGTCTGCACTGTTTTTCCAACACCTGCATGACCCCAGTGTACAACTAGTCCCAGCCCCTGATTCTAGCGAACAGGGAATTGATTGTAGCACAGAATTACACTCCAAGCATTGCATTGGTAAGACTGCCAATGTGGAGCATCAAATTCAGGATGACAATAACTTTCTTCTCTCTCTTTACCTTATGAACATTTTTCTCATTTTGCAGTCTGGCAAAACTGATGCCGAGATGGTTCAGGTGACTTATACAAAGCCAGTCTTCAGGAGATTATCGGTCAGAATATAGACTAAGTTGTTTGAATCCTTTTCTAAGCAGCTTTTCTCCAATCTTTTGGCCTGACTTAGCATTATCTCACATCCCAACGACTTTTGACTGTACGCTGCCTGGAATAATGCATGACAGTGGCTGCAAGACATCTGCCAGGCACCTGAAAACTTAGTGCAGAAATCTAGTAGTAATTCTGATGTGCTTTTGTGTACACATAAAATCAAACCTCACTTCAGTATACAGTCACATTGCAGTAAGTCAGATTTATCCCCATCATAACTCTGTTGACTTTAATGAAGCGGCACCAGAAACTGTGTCTATGAAACACTAAAGTAAGTTTCAGGAACATGTTTTGCAGCCCATGTGCAAGTATTTTCCACAGTGGAAAGAGTACATTACTTGTTCGTTGAATGAAATAGAAACACCAACATTTTGAGTGTAATGTTGAAGAAAGTAAGGCTTTTCTTCATCAGTTCTCTTCATGTGTTGAAGGAAAGTGAGCTGCCTGTGCTTAAAAATGTGGCCAAGAACATCTGAAGAGTAGTTAAGTAACATATAAAATGACTCAAGAAAAAAAACTAGGTCATTTTCAGCATTACTGGAAGCCATGCTTTTAGACCAGAATTCACTCTAAATCCAGATGGGGTTGGTTTGAGTTTGTTGTAGTTATTGGGTTTTGGAGGCTTTTTTGTTTGGGTTTTTGTTCTGTTTTGTTTTGCTTTCTTTTTAAATCCAAGTCAGGTTTATAAGTATATGGCAGGAAAAAATTCTGTCCACAACATTTTTCTCTGTGAGGAAGGTCATGATGGCAGATATTTCACAAGAACAACTGGTATCATCAGATTTCCACCTTTCAGTTGTTTTGGGGGCCAACTTGATTTTTCACTTTCTGCTGGAGCTTGTAAATCATAGAATGGTTTGGGTTGGAAGGCACCTCAAAGATCATCTGGTTCCAACCCCCCTGCCATGGGCAGGAACACCCTCCACTAGACCAGGCTGCCCAAAGCCTCGTCCAGCCTGGCCTTGAGCATTGCCAGGGATGGGGCAGCCACAGCTTCTCTGGACAACCTATGCCAGTGCCTCACCTCCCTCACAGGGTAGAATTTCTTCCTAATATCTAAGCTGAATCTTCCCTCTTCTGATTTAAAGCCATTACCCCTTGTCCTATCACTACATGCTCTTGTAAAACTTCCCTCTCCAGCTTTCCTACAGGCCCCTTCAGGTACTGGAAGGCTGCTAGAAAGTCTCTCTGGAGCTCTAGGCTGAACAAGCCCAAC
>VWZZ01001931.1:0-21448 GCA_013399095.1 Psophia crepitans
GCTCGGCTGCCGGCTGGGGCCGATCCATGACAAGGTGCTATTCAGCTACAGATTAGGTTTGCTGTTTTACAAATCAGACAACTTCTCTGGCACCCCTGCCTCCCATTATTTAATTACAATGCTTCCCCATGCCTCCACTCCCTCTGTTGCACAAGGAAATTAAAATCTTTTCATGTAAGTGTATAACAAATAACTATCATACATGCATTCCTCTTTAAGAGAGGGTATTTCACATTTCCACCTCACCACAGTAGAAGTATATTCCCCAACAATAGTGGCAATAACTTGAAAAGCCTACTTTTAAAAAAGGGGCTAGGCTGGCATTACCAGTTACTTGTTTTTTTAGTTCACTCATATTAACTAAAAAGCAAACAAAAGCCCCAGTGAGACTCCCCCCACCATTTCTTTTCCTGCCTGAGTCAATTCAAAAGCAGCATTCCTCTTCTGTCAGTGAATGGGATTTAAAGAAGTTATGACTTGAGGCCACTCTTCCAGTTCTTCAAACTCCTGTACCAACCTGAGTCAGTGTGCTCAGGATGTCCAAATGCAGTTCACGCTCTGAACATGAGTCATACTTAAGGTTGGTTGACCCAACTGGACTAACAGAATAACTGTTTGACAAATACTTGGAATGACGTCTAACAAACCAGCCTCAAAAGAATGGTTGGTCATGCGTAGTCGACACAGAGAGAGGCATGGATATGTTATGCAACAGGATTAACGGAAATATTGGCCTGCTTGCCCTTCCTCCCCAACTTACTCAGTAATAGAAAACATTATTCTTAGTAGGATTAATAACTGTGAATCAAGAAAGACTAGAAGGATTAAAGGTTGATATACATTTCAATACAGAAAGTCAAGATACACTTCTGAACCGCCTCAGTCAAAAGAAGTCAAGATTCTTGAAAAATGCTGTAGCTACTAGCTCATGCTTAAGGAGGCAGGAGAAGCAAGAAATTACTTCGTTCATTATATTTTAAAAAGCAAATGAAGTTGCAGAATGGTGTTTTTTGAGAAGTCAAATACAATTTGACTTCTATCAAAGTCTCTCCTGGACACAGAGTAGCATCCAAACAGCTTAACTAAACTGCAACAATTCTGGACATGAATAAACATGCAGACTGAGTGTTTGTGAAACTACAGAAAGGAAGCAAAACATCTGCATGTCCAAAGCTGACTGTTAGTAAGATTTTCAAGACAGTATTTTGAATTTATGTCCCAAAGTCCTGAATAAGTACTTACTGGAATACTCTCCTTCAAGGGACATAGCTTTGAGTGCTTTTCCTATTAAGGGAGTACTTAGGCAAGTTGTACATAATGTTAAAAAACAAAGCTGGAAAAGAATCCATTCTATGTCTCCCAGTGTGCTGTAGCAACTGCTGGTCCAAAAGACAGCATCAGAGTGGAAGAGTATTTTCTGTAGCAAAGATAAACCTAAAAGTTAATTAGGCCATTAGCAGCAGTCTGTTCATTACTTCCTCTTTCCTTCTTAAGACGAGACCATTTGTGCAGGAGAGAGTACTATCCTTCTCTTTCTGTTGAAGAAAACAAACAGCTGCCATGGTTAGAAGCTCCACACGAAATTCAAGAACAAGATTTAGATATGGTAAGGGAAACATTCCCTCCACTTGCATTCACTTTTGCATCCAGCCTACCGCAAATATCAGATTTTCAGACTTCATATGAGCTCTTCTCTGCCTCTGAGCTACCTAACTTACTAGATTTTACGTATCTCAAATAATTTCATGCTGCAGAATAGGTTCCCTAATTGTTTCATACCTATAGCAATCTAATTTGACAGTATAGCACATACACATTATTTGGTAGCCTTTCTGAATAGAGAAGCATTGCACATTGGAGGGTAACTACAAACCTGATGTGCCAAAAAAAGTAGGCACCGAACAATTTGTGACAAGGACTATTAACACTCAGCCTGGGCTCTGCCAGTAAACAGGACACCAGCATTCAAATAGTCCCAATGACATTTGTCCTTGGCATTCTCACTGCAGAGCACTTCGTCCTAAAAGTAATGCAGCCGGTGGGCTTGGGGAACTTTCTCTGGAAACATGATTATTCATGGTGGTAAAAGCCAGAGTTACACTCCTATGCTTCTCAGGTTTTATGCCTTAATTACAGAATGGCCTGAAATCACATATAAAAACAAAAATATGACTGCTTAGTACAGTGTGTGTTAGAAGGCCGGAAGCACATACAGTTTTTTCAGGATGCTGTATTTCACACTGTAGATATGCTTAGTCAATTTAAGGAAAAGATTACAGCATATGACTGTACTTTGAGAAAAAACCTTATAGAACAGAACTTCCCAATCTGTTACAGAGACTTTAAATATCATTATAAAGTACACTCTATAGCTAGTTAGAAGTCTAAAAATAAAACCTTGAAAATGAAAGATCTCTCAGGGTGTATATTCAATATTTCAAACTACAGTAACCAAACATCATGCAGGTATACTTCCTAGCATCATATCTTTGTGGCCCTCATGCTTTTCTTCCCTTCCCCATTACACTGCAGGATGGCTTACCCACAAAGGAGGACAAACCAGTTTAACTGTCTAATAGACATATCAAGCAATATTCCCAATACGCTTTCCTATCCTACTTTTTGTTTACTATCCCCTTCATACAGACAGGTATAATGAAAGCTGGCTTCCATGACAGCAACTTTCTTATTGACAGTCTTGGATGCCTAGCTTTCTTCTGGTTTATGGCTTCCATTGGCACAAAGCTTCAGTGACTTTGTTTCTAGTGTTCCACTTTACTGTGAAAAGCGATAGCTAAAGTTACACTGTGGGCTTCTGCATTGATATTGTTCAATTGGATCAGCTGCATTCTACTTCAAAATACAAACAAAATGTTTCAGGTGAAAAACACCCCAAAACTCTTTTGAAGACCTATGTAAGAAGCTGAGTCAGTCACACAACCCAGCTACACCCTAGTGATCTGACCCAAGTTTAACAAATGAAGGGAGAACAGTCAAAGACAGTTGATGCAAGAGACAGCTGTAATGAAATGGAGTAACAGAAGAGCACAGTTTTGCACCTGTCCTACTTCAGAAGTATTCTGCAGGATTAATGCAATGATCAAAACTTGGAAGTTGTAGGTATAAGTTAAGCTAAAGTGAAAACTAAAAGACCTTAATTAAACAAAATGTTAAAATCCAACATCTTGTGTGACCTTTTTTCCTTTGTCCTTAAAGTGAACAGCACACATAAATTTCAATTAAATAAGTGAACTAAAACTTTTCTTTTTGCCATTGCTCCAACTTCATCAATTTCAATTAAATTGAAAATGAGAGTCATATAGAATTGGTGAAAGTGTGGCAGATGACGTCTAAACTTTTCCTTATACTGGAAACTAAAATCCATGAAAATCTTACTCCGAAAAGACAGGCCATGAACCAAATCTGAAAACCACATACTACAAAAGCAAGGTAATAGAAAAGGCGTATTTCACATTTTGAATATATACAGGCATTCCTGTGGTGGTATCTAGACATGACCATAACAAATGAACATGTAAGGCAGGACTTGCGGCTGCAAGAGTTTACTGCAGAAGTGTTGCTGAAGCTTTTAGTGCTAGATGTAAATGGACTAAAGGTTTCCTTGAGAAACTCAAGTCATTTACTGGTATAAAAGCATTTATCTAAAATTCACTACCTCCAGAAGGGAGAAAAGTTTTTTTTTTTTCCCCATCTTCTCCCCCATCCCAGTATTCTAAACCTTTAGTGAATTACATGATAATTAGCAATACAAGAATGGAAAAATTAAAGAAAACACAACTTTATTTTTTTCAGATTGCTCTGGGTTTGCTTTAAGGAGTTTGAAAGTATATGTTTCAGAGTATCATAAGACTAGATGAGGAATATAGTAACTATGATGAACAGCCACAAGTCTTCATTAATGCCTTCTCCCTCACATGACTGGAAGTACACCCACCCACCTTGTAGTTGAAGTCACGCGACATGAAACACTGGCTATGCAAATGAAGATGCAAGCCCAGCGACGCAATTGCAGGGGAGCAGAAGATGGAAAAGTTGCAGGGTTCTAGGTAAAGAGGCAGCAGAGAATGGCCCTGGTGCATCGCCCTGCACCACTGTCAGTTTGAACCTCAAAACTCTTAAGATGAATCAAGAAAAATATGAGCACTTCCAGCATGGGGTTTTTTTTTGGCTGGGATAGGACATACCGTAAGATATTTATGGAGATTTTATGCTTACCGATTTCATAGGTGTCAGCAAGGCAGGTCAGGAAGGCTGTACTTCCTGGCCTGTGATTGAAACTTCCTGTGGACAGTCCTGGAGCATGTACAGAAAGGGCAGCCAACAGGCTGGGAACACCCATTGCACTTCACTTGTTTCTGGCACAAGAATTAAATATGTGCTTCCGTGTTGTGGAGTTCTCCTTGCTCCCTGTCTCCCCCTGCTCCAGGGGGAATCACCACTGACTGACACCAGTGCTCCAGGAGAAGCCCTATCACTCTCCTGCTTCGTTTTCCTGCATCAGCTCTCATCCATGCCCATGCTGTCCTGTTGCTGCTTTCAGTACAGCCCTTACTCTCCTGCGATAGTAAATATTTCCCCTCTTTTCCTCAGTCGTCTTCAAACAGACATTGCCATCTTTTACCTGCCCTTATCACCCCTACATCTGCTACTCAACTGCCTGCCTTCTCTTCTCCCCCTTTTTGGTTGTGGGATTGGTAGTTTATTTATTTTAAAATTACATGATTGGGCTACCATCTCTTTCTTCTCTCTTCCTCCTCCTGACAGAATCTCAAGGACAGAGATTCCCCATTCCCACGCCCCATTCTTACTCTGCAATGAATCTTTTTCATGGGGCAAGTATTTAACCGGCTGGGGATGCTCCTGCAGCACAGCAGCGGGCAGCAGGCCAGAGGAGGAACACCAGGGCAAGTGGGGAAGGCAGCAGCTCCTGCTCCCACTTTAGGATGCCACTTCCAGTTTCAGATGCTAGTAATAAAACCACCCCCTCGTCACACACTTCTGCAGGGTAAATTCATGTGCAGACTCTTCCTTCCCCAGGCTCTCTGGCAGCAAGATTCTTATAAGTAATAGTGAAATCAGAGCTGAAAAAACCCCAGGTGTGTTCATAGAAAGGACATGCACAACGTGAAGTATAAGCCCAAACATGTCTCATATTGTCAGTCCTATTGAAAACACTTCAGAGTTGTCAAAGAAAAATGGAGAAAGGGAGTGAGAAAGAACGAAACAGAAAATACCACGTTAGCTATTTTTTTCCTCTATTTAAATGAAATTCAGCATACTTTGAGCATTTTTAGGTAAAGCATCAAGTTTGACTGCTACTTACTTGAATGCTTACATACTTCATGAATGATGCTGAAAGAATAAGGTACAGTAGAAAGATATTTATTACGCAGTACTTGAGAACTGAAATAGTATTTTGCAGGCTTTGATCTCAATGTGGAGAATTGTGCAATGTGTTCCACAAGTTCTGCGTCTTTCTGAGGAAGCAGCGTGTGTAAGAGATTTTTATGCATATTTCCTAAAGTACTGTTACCTAACAGAATCCTTCTCCACAGTTTGTTTGGATTGTAGACAGTAAAATATGAAACTGTAAAGGAAAACACTAAAGTAGAATTTACAAGCTTCTAAAATCAAAGTTGCTATACAAAACTGAGCTCAGAAGAAACCAGCAGTAGTTTCAGGGTTTAACTGTTCCATCAGTACTCATGTATCCCCAGAAATTAACCCTACATAAATGCACCACAACTGTACCATTTATAAAATCAAACAGGAATAGATCTATCCCAGAATTTTGATAAAAGCAAATTCAGCCAATTAAAAACATTGGCCATTCATCTACATTATTTAACAGCACACCAAAGCATGTGTACTTGATAGGAATTAGAAAGTAGTAAAGTCATGGTCCTTCAAAGCTGAGCAAAGCAGGATATTAAATTGCAAGTTAAATTATTAAAGCCTTGAAAGGTATCACACAAAGCACACCAAAGGAGTTTTGTCATCTTTTTGCAGAATTAGGTATTGAAAATGTATTTAGGAGCCTTACTTTGAACCAAGGAATAGGAATGTGAAATTGACATAAAGTAATTAGCAAATCCATCAAGGATATACTTTGGTAAGAAAATTAGCGAAGGAAATCTAGATAAAGTATATGTGGCTGCACATATCATGAATACCAGAGTCTGCTGGGGCAACAAGACAATTTAATGCTGTCACAAATAATTCATTAAATTAATTGAGGGTCACAAAGTACCTGGACCTCCTGTCAAAGTTAGTCTGAATTAGATATGAATATTAATAAATCTGGTTTTATTATGAGCAGAAAGGACATTTGTATATCATAATTCTGCTGGACTTCTTATCAGAGGCCCACCACCAGGGAGGCACTTGAAACGCTGCTTAGAATTCATGAGAAGAGCCACGAAGCCTGATACAATCTACTTAAGGTTAAAACCCCTACTGTGCTTTGGTGGTTTTGGTACGACAATGAATATTCATAGATCTGTCATCTATGCTTACCCCCAACATTTAAAGTGAAAAGTAAACTGACAGTATTGCATACCTGAATTTCACAACTTCAGTTACTCTAATCCTTTCTTTAAGCAGCAAGTTATTCACTGAAGAGATCCCCAAATCTAGAGAACAAAGAGAGGGAAAAAAATGGCATCAGTAACTATCTATTACAGTTGCTAATGCAAATTATTTATAACGAAGAGCAATGTAACTTAATGTTAGCAGGGAGAAAAGAAAACAGCTACTAAGAGGGACAGTCAGGAGGTTCTAACACTCTTCTCCTTTGCAGAGCACCAAGATGTCAGAACAGCCTTTTGTGAATTAATTCAAGGGTTAGAGGCTGCCTTGTTCACGGCAGTGCTTGAACAAACCTTCACCAATTTGAGCAGCCTTGGGTGCTCTTTACTCTTATCCTAATATATTTAACAGTGTGTAAACATACATGATTTATGTGTATATGTACAACATAAAGGAAATAAACACAGAACTTCTGTTCAACAGTACTAACTACTTAGTTTTGACTGCTCCCTTGGCTAGGGTCAAACAATATTAACAGGGGCTGGTGGAACGGTTGTAAACTAGATATATATTCCAACATTTGTATGTGTAAGATTAGTTAGATAATCCTTCTTAATGATGAGCCTGCAGATCAGTTGTAATACCAGACAGTTCAGGGAATAGTGGGCTTGTAGTAAATACCCAATAAGAACGTGTAACTTGGCAGTTAAGTCTCATTAAATGTGTGAGAATTGTTACTGAATTGTTGTCCATGACATCTGCTACCAAGTTCAGCAGTTCTCAGTAAAAGGAAGGATGGATTACTGCAGGCAATAACAGAAAGGAAACACATTCATAAGAGCTGGCTCTAAGCAACAAGAAGAATCACTGCTCTAGAATCTTCTGTTGAAGCAGCAGCAGATTATTTACTGGTGTTAAACCTACATTGAAAAAAAACAACAATCCAAACAAACAAATCCCAACAAACCTAGGCACCCCTCCATTCAGAGAGCATCCAGGTATAATGACAAACTGTCATGGTAGCATGCATATATCAGAAATGGGCTTCAAAACAGACAGCAGCACAAAGAAAGCTGAAAACTCGAAACAATCCAGTTCACACTTCAAATGTTCATGTAAGAATAAGGTAAATTAAATTTTTATGTGTCTCCTATGTTAGGTAGGGCAATGTTTTGCAGATTTAATTCAAAAAACAAAACAAAAGAACTCTCTTCTAGACTTGAGTGTTCTCTCTCTCACACTACACAGCAAGACATTTGCTTGCCAACTTTCACCAGGGGCTTGTTTGTTGCATTTCAGCCCTTCCTTGCTCAGAAACTGGCAAAGTGTCTTTTTTCTCAGACTGACAGAAGCCAGATTTAAAAAGATAAATTAAGGCTTTTTATCTTTACCCCTGTAGTTTTCAGAAAAGACTGTCCAAAAATGTATGGATTAGAAACAAACTGAGGCAGATGAGAACAGGTAAAAGACTATAAATGAGGAAAAATGGTAAATCAAGAGAAGAATGCCGGGGAGGAGAAGAGGGAAGAGGGAAACTTGTCTGGACAGCATTACGTGTCAGAGACAGAAAGCTTTGATCATCATTTTTGTTAGGATAGAAATCTGGGTGGTCAATAAAGAAAGACTTCACAACAGTGGATTACTAAGAGGAACAGTATTAGGATTGGCTATAACTGCCTTCACAAAAATTATGTTTGATGATTGCATAGCCCTGACAGTGAAACAAGGAGACTCAGTCTCCTTAGCTAAGGAGTCAGACAACAGCTTTTACTCTTTGTTTACTTACCTCAGAACAATGAAGAGGAGACAAAAGTAAACAAAAAGCTTGACAGACAATAGAAGTAGTGTTACTGGATGAAGGGCTAGAGAACTGCAGGTCCCAAAGATGGGATATCTAGTCAAAGCAAAGCAGGAGGCTATTAGCATAGGAGCAAAGGCACACTGGGAAAACATGTCAATAGCATAATGCCTGGGCTCCACATAAACTATACTCAGAATATCTGTAAGTAAGGTTCTGACAATTTTTCTTTCCTCTGGTAAACTAACCATATCACAATAAGCTGTTCCTCAGACAAAACAGCTGAGCAACCAGCTTGTAACACATGACACAGCACTGCTTGCATCACACATTCAGTAAGAAAGCACAAATAAAATCCTTAATGCCAGCAAGGCAAACATACATTTTTAGAGTACATGTGAATTTTGCAACTGAATTGTCACTGAAAGTTGGCTAGCTTCCATTTACAGACTCTGTGGACAGTATCTGTACATAGATAGGAGAACTAACTAATTGAACCGTAGTTAAACATGGACCTCCTCACTGATATGCAATGCAACTGAAATCGAAGTGGAGAAAGATTTGTGTTAGTAAATTTTACTGAGAGAAAACTTAGACCATTCTGCATTATGAGATGTTAGCACAGAGTATACATTAATAGCACACATATCCTAAAAACACATAAAGACTGCAATTCTGTATAAGCCATTTCAGTATGTAACAGTATTTTTACAAATCAGGTAATGGTAGATATAATATCTATATTTATGACTTCTAAGACAATGACTTCTCCACCCTTCTCCTTAAAGACAAATAAATAAGTAGAAGATAAACGGATTACACTTTCCTAAACTGCAGCATTAGACATCTAGAGCCATACTGTAAGAGCGGGACAGAACAATGAAAGTCATCCTTGTACAGTAACATTTTAAAAAGTCAGTCACAACTGAGATCTGGACTAGTAGTTGTAAGTGATTGTGTCACAGCTATTTAGAGTCCCAGACGAACGAAGCCTGTAGACTAAACCCACATCCTAACAGGACAACTTAATTCACAAAACCACTTCTATAAATGGTAGACTTCTGGCTTGAAAGGCTATTAAATGAACTGGCATAGAGTATGAGCCAGCAGAGTGGAAGGAATGCCTGTTTGCAGGTACTGCCAAGGCACACTACTAATCAAGCTGTAACCATTTTCTATGAAGTCTGGACAGCTTATTGCAGACTTGCCCACATCATTCATTCATTAAAAACATCAGTTATAAATAGCAATTGTCCAAGTGTTAGCATTTGCATGAGAATTTGAAGCTTTGTGCTTTCTTAAATCCATATTTTGCGTTTAGGGTACCTCCTGTACTTCTAAATAATAATTAAATTACTGATTTAACCAGCTACAAGAAATTGCTAATGTTGCGACATTAGCAGGTGATTTCATTATTATCTGACATTATCTGCTCAGATGATTTCTTATTTCACTTAGTCCATCACAGCTTAAAAGTCATATTAGCCTTTTTTGAGTTCAGTCCAAAACCTGTCTATGGAATCAAAGATGACAAAGTATAAATCAATACAATAAGTGACATATGCATTACCATAGAAAGGCAAAACATATCTATTAGTACAGTGCTGCTTCTGAAGAGACACACCTTTTTTCAGAAAATGCCAAAGTAGTCTATTTCAGTGGGGCAGCTACAAAAGTGTCATAAGCAGATTGGAGAAAATTAATGCTGTTATTACTAAGTGTATCAAATTCAGAGTGAAAAATCATTAGTGCAGCCCCCTAATATTTTCTAAGTTGTTTTCTAATTACACAGACCAGGATAAAATTTGATAAAGGACTTGAAAACACTACATAGTTAAAGGGTAAGCTTTAAAAATGCATTTGTATCTTAAGGAAAACTATTTTCTAAGCTAAAGAGCCCACAAATTTACAATAGATTAAGAGTTAAATTGCCTGTGAACATTCAGTCCTTCTCATTGAAAAAAAAAAAAGAAAAAAACCCCCAGACATTTAATTTCAGTAGGTTTGTCAGTTTATCCAGAAGAAAATTATAACCTAAGCTTTTAATTGGGTTTCATTATCTTTATTATAACATCTGACTTTTTCATCCATTTGCAAGCTATGAAAAACAATTGGAAAAAATACCAAGGGTTAGTCTTGCACCTGTTAAGTAATTGCTGGATCTCTAGACATATGTAGTATGTACAGAGATTTACAGTCATGCTTCCATTCCAGTTAATGGCAAATTCACATACATACAGAAAGCTACAGATAGCAATAGAGCACATCTTATCATTTCATTATGAAGCCTATAACTGGTACACCAATTAATTTAATATAGCCATAATGAATGTAAAATGAGTTAATAAATGTCAATGACATCAGAGCTGTGCATACTTGCAAGCAAGAGAGTCATAAGGTATGTAACATTAAATATAAGTTGAGGCACAAAGAATCATGAAAGCTCATTTTAGTTTCTCTTACTCATATTAGAGGGACCTAACTCTCAAAATTAGAGTCCTTTAGAGGACAATGTAGAGACAGAGTTTACACTTAGGTACGCCTGAAGGAAGAAGAGACCTCTATTCACCAACTTAGCCCAGAAGAGGACTTGGGACAGTAGCTTACTTGCACTTACCTCTGAATACCTTTTTCCCAACTCAAACATTGTTTTTGAGAGATTCTTAGAAGACAGCAACTTTAAGACATTTCAGTATGTTGTAATATTTACATTTACCTCCACTGGCCTCCAGAAGTCTCTCCAAGAAAAAAAAAAGCAAATAATCCTCTTGGAAACTGCTAGGAGTCAGACATACAGAAGGCTGACCTCTAGGTCATGTTTATCTGTGCTGGCATCAAGCTTTCCTATTTCTTCTCAGTTCTAATGAAATTCTGTGGCCTATCAGTGACACAGGTGTGTCCACGTGGATGCTGAATGGGTGACACTGTATGAAGACACTGAGGAGAAGACAAAGATGCCTAGTTCAGAGGCTGGACATGCAGAAATTCAGCTATGTAAGGGTGTGAAATCTTGTATTTTATTCCAATCAGACACACTGGATTTTTAGTATGTATTACAATGTTTGAGAGGTTAGGTCTTTCATAAAAAGAAGGATAAAGTATCTCTGCGCTAATATTTCCTTCTCAGATTATTTTACTACCATATAACCTAAATCTAACAGTGATCTCTTCTGCTGTATGTGAAGGCTTTCCTTTTTCATAAGGAAACGGCTGAAAGAGGCTAATACTGTCAGGAGTTTCGGTGGGAGGAAAGGTGCATTTAATAGTATGCTTTTCAAAAGCAGGTACTGTGTTTTTGTACCTGCCAACATAGACTTGGAGAACCTGACATGAATATATTAACTGATTTATCAGATAAAGGATGTAATTCACTTAGATTTTTGTGTCAAAAATCTAGTATGAAAAAAATCCCTTAGCTGTCTGCTTCAAGTCACAGAGGTGACAATCAACCTGTGTGCTGCTACGAATCCTGTACATAACAGGAGGAGACAGGTCAAGGCAGTCAACAGAACTAGAAACCCAAAACTACAATAGATCATTGCTTGAAGTCCTAATGACCCTAAAGTTTTGTCTTTTAAAGAACTATAAAGAAAGATATCCTCTTAGTGGACATTAAACACCACCTTCAACAAGCAAAGGAAGGACGTAGCAACTCACTAGCTATACAAACAGCTCCACTGTCTACACAGTGAAGTTCAGCCTTTGCAAAAACAGCCATCAAAAACCACAATTTGTTTTCCTAAAGCAAAAACTTTCAAAGTCATTGCTTCCCACACTTGCTCTCTTGAAAGGAGGCCTGGCATTTTGAATGGAAAACAACAACCCCCCCAACATAGTAATAAGCACTATTACCGTGACAGACTGCATATAACAAGTGAATAGTGTTGTAAAAACAAAACGCATCAAGTGAAACACACTCTCTCAGGCCGTCTAACACAAAAGTCATTGTAACTTGGCCTGCATTCTGAACCAGTATCAATGTCTCTGTAACTCTCAATAGTAGTGTGCCAGTATTTCTAAACTAGTAAATTACTACTACTCATTAAAATTTGAGACAATCAATATAGTAATCGGGAAAATAAATCAACCATCATCCAAGTCTCCCTTCCTCCCTCATACCCCCCCCCCTCCCAGTTTATTTAGACTACAGCAGTAAAGAGCCAAGAAATGTCAGGTTTAACTTCTGTCCCTCACATACGGCAAGAGCCAGTCTTACTATGAATTCATAGGAAACAATAAATTTCTGTTGTCAGCACTGACTGAATAAGGAGAATTATTAAGAACCAGTTTCAGCACTCCAGAAGAGAACTCAGTTCCTCTTGAAAATATATTTTTAGAAAAAATTTATTTAAACTAGCACTGACTATACTTCAGAACTAATTCTGTGTCTAAGGCAACAACTGCATGCACAAAAGCATCCAGACACAGGCTTACTCAAAACAAGAACCTTAAACATTCACAATGACTTGGCAGAAATCACTAGGACATGAGCTATCTGTAGTAGATGTCCTTGGTATGCAGCTCCAGCTAAAAAAAAACGGAGTTTTAAGCTTATGGATAAGTTCTCAGAGAAGCAATAAAGTAGTTTTGAAGTTTCTTCGCTAGATTACAAGATTCTTATATGCATTTCCTGAACAGAAGACTCAATGATTACCCACATATCTGATTATTTCAGTGGATTTGTTTCATAATCACAAAAAAAATCTGATTAAAAATCAGACTATAAGCCGTATTAGCCACATCATATTACTTTGGTTTTAATTAAGCAAAGAACACATCTACATCAAAGAACAAGCAGTGCTAGTGGCACTGAGCATATGCAATATTAACAGATTCTGTTAATGCAGATTCTGACTTTAGCCTTCCTCCTACACACACATTACCATGGTGATTTGCAAAATTTGCTGCCTGGGTTTTTGGAACAGTACAGTATTTGAAATGCCCTCGGCATCTTTGAATAGATGCAAACACAAATTAAGTTGCATTTAAAGAGACAATAAGCCACAAGGAACTGCTAGAGAGAGTCCAGCGCAGGGCCACTAAGATGATCAAGGGAGTGGAACATCTCCCTTATGAGGAAAGGCTGAGGGAGCTGGGTCTCTTTAGCTTGGAGAAGAGGAGGCTGAGGGGTGACCTCATCAATGTTTATAAATATGTTAAGGGTGAGTGTCGGGAAGATGGAGCCAGGCTCTTCTCGGCCTCACTAAGTGATAGGACAAGGGGCAATGGGTGCAAATTGGAGCACAGGAGGTTCCGGGTTAACATAAGGAAAAACTTTTTCACAGTGAGGGTGACAGAGCACTGGCACAGGCTGCCCAGAGAGGTTGTGGAGTCTCCTTCTCTGGAGACATTCAAAACCCGACTGGACGTGTTCCTGCGTGATGTGCTCTAGGTGGCCCTGCCTTGGCAGGGGGGGTTGGACTAGATGATCTTTCAAGGTCCCTTCCAACCCTTGTGATTCTGTGATTCTGTGTGATAAAGCTTTCTTTACAGAAGAACAGTGATAAAAGTATCTTCATATGACCTCAACCAGTAGAAACAAAGAAACAAAGCTTTCAGATTATGCTTTCTGTCCCTGAAAGAAACGGAACTAAGTTTAAGGATTCAAGAAAAGAAATAGCATACACTCAGTATAAAAAGCACCCGCCCATTATCTCTGTCAACACTTGACTATCTATCTCTGGAAGTGTCACCTTCAGAACAGTGTATTTTCCTTAAATGAATTCTTTATTTATTTAATACTTCACTAACATGCATACTTGTTTGGACCATAACCAGTCTACCCCTGTTGTGAGTTTCCCCACAGTGGGATCACTCTTGACAGTTTATTAACAAAAGTTCAATATAATTTTCAACAGAAATGAAAAGAAAAAAAAATCATCTTAAGATATGATGATCATCTTACTGTGAATCCATATATACCCTGACAAGAGGGCACAGGACTGGGAGCAGAGGACAACTCTTGGTTCTTTGTGCCCCAACAAAACAATAGGTTGAACAAACAAATCCACCACAACCTCAGGTATCTATTGTCCTGTATGTACAGTCATAATGTTTTACACTTTAGCTTGTAAGCACCTCGGGAGACAACTAACACAATTATGATTGTAATGAAGAAATACCAGGGCCAAGACTTCACAGTAACTGCTACCTTCAGGTAATGGCAAATACTACCTTTGCAAAGTCATTCTTGCAGAGATGAAGACTATGTCTTTCTTCACAGACACAATTGTAATGGATTTAGGATCTCAATGAAAGGTTCACCCCTAACTTCGTGATAGCGAGGGTTTAACTTGAAACACTTAAAACTGAAAGGCGTCACTCCTACTGACTTCCCAGGAAAGGCCTGCAGTAAGCGGAAGCACCACTTATAAGACAGGTGTGGGTGAAGAAGAGGCACCAGTGCAGGGATTGACAGGCTCAGAGTCCTCACAGGAAGCTTGGCAGTGGTGGACCCAGGGCAACGGCCCATGTGGAAAAACTGCATTGAGTCAATCACACGTTTCATGATACAGCAGTTGTACCAACACACTGCCCCTTTGAATACACCTCAATTTTTCAAGAGCATTACCAAGCTTTCCTCATTACAAGACAGCTTAGTAGAAAACAAGTTACAGTAGCATCAAGTAACAGGAGTCAGACACACCTAGATTATCTTTCAGAATATATCACTCTTTCAACACTTAAATAAGAAGTCTTGATTATGCAGCAAACCTTGGCTGTACAGCCGACATGATCAGTGACATGCTCAGACTGTAAGCAAACCACCTAAACATTTGTGTAAGATCAATTTTTGATACAAAAAAAAGAAAGAAAATAAAGGAATCTATCAGAGCTATTGACGTAGTCTTTGATTAGCTCCACAAATTATGGCCCCTATAAGCTTGAGGGCAAAAAAAAATAAATCTGATGAGCAATTAATTCATTAAATACCCAAACTAACCAATTATTTGAAGACTGCTCCCTCCTGCCTCCCCTTAAAAATTAGGTTACTTAAACCAGGTGTTTCTAAGCCTTTCTTTCAGTCCACTGTAGATTGGTGATGATATATCCAAGAAGTCAAATAAAAAGCAAGTAAACTCCTGCTTCTGAAATCTGCATACTTTCAGCTGGAAAAAAAGACTTTCTATCATAATATCTCCAGATTTTTTTATACAGTTCAGATGTACAGGACTACTCAACTTCAAACTACATTCTTACATCAATTTTAATTTCTTTTTATTATCTCAGGGCAGACCAAACCTTATAAAACTCAGATTATTAGAAAAGGACTTAAGTATGGAAAAATAAGGGCAAGACATCATTCACTTGAAGGGTTAAGTGGGGAAATAGGTAGCTGAGCACAAATGAAAAATTGTTCTCAGGAAGCCTTGAAGGAGTACGTGGAGTTCCTTTAGGAGATGGTGTTTGATGGAGAATAGCTACAGCAGTTGGGGGTCAATTAGAAGAGATGGAATTGGTCAGCCTGAGAATTATGGAACATGAGCCATAAGATAAAAGCAACCAAGAAATGTAACAAAGAACTTTCCACACGTAATATTTCAATAGTTGCTAGTATGACTGTTTTGACGAGAGAGTCAAGTGAAATGTATTCAAAGTCCTGGTTTTGCACAAGATTTAAACAGTCAGTCTCCAAATTCAGTGAGTGAGTACAAGACAGACAACAAGGAGAGACTTCCAAAAAGGAAATTAATCTCATTTGGAGATACTCAAAACCCACCTGGACATGATCCTGTGCTACCTGCTCTAGGTGATCTTGCTTTAAGAGGAGGGATGGAGTAGATGATCTCCAGAGGTCCCTTCTCAACCTCCACCATCCTGTGGAAAGTATATCAAACCCATACAAAGATAAGCCTGTGTTTTATGACAGAAAAGGCACTAAGTTTAAGACAGAAACAGTAAGTGTGTCTGTCTTTTCTATGAAGTTGGTGATTTCTATGATGACAATTGGGACTTTGACTGGGAAGGCTTTGGTGACAACACACTTTCTATTCTGCAGAAAGTTTTCCAAAGAACACATTTCTGAACTCTGCGTAGTAACTGATAAATTTCAAGGCACTACAGTCAGAAAAACACATGTTAAGTCGTACGTAATTTATAAGAAAGCACAAGATATTCAGCAAACAACAATGCAGCCTGTAATCAGCGATTTGGTTCATGCATTGTTTTGCCCTTCTAGTGTGATTTATACATTAATAAAATAAATAGCTCTCTGTTTTACCCTAAATGGCTAGACTTACTTACAACATTTTATCCCTGCCTGCTTAAAGTGCAATTTTAAGTATTTTAACTGTTTTGCTGTGAAAAATTACTGGATTAGAGCAGTCATCACTATGTTTAACCTTCTCCCAGCATTAGGAACCCCAAATTGTTTGACAAAAGTTTCTCCATTACTATACTAAAGGTGAATTGCAATTTCCCCTCCAGCACCTCTCCTCCAACGTGGAGGCAATGGTTTATACAGTGTAAACAAACCTCATGATGGGCCATGACACTTCTGCTACGATTTATGTATGGTAGGGGAAGGATTCACACTCTATCCAGTGAAGGATTGAGTTGACAGTTCTCTACTAACAACAGTATCAGATCAAATTCTCAGGTAACTGCAACCTGACAGACCTTTCACATTGCTAGATGTTGGCCTATGCTGTGATCCACACTTTCAGCATCAGCCAAATAAGCAAGCCATCGATTGAACACAACACAGAGATCCATTTCAGTTTTTTGTTGAATATACATTAACTGTAACTTTGAAGCAAGCTGAACAACAGTTCCTAGCTCTTCAGGCAGTGCAACTGTCAGCAGCTTGCTTTCTCCCATTTACCACTCCAATGAATTACTGCGCATGCATAATGAAGGTAACAGTTCTCCCTCTGACATCTCACGACAAATACTACCAATCTGATTGGACAGGAAGCTAACTAAATCAGAGGAGGAGGTTAATACAGTATAGTCACGCTTCCAGCAAGAACCCTGCAAAACCTGCTAATGATCGCATTGACACCTTATGTCTTCCTCCTTACACCTCCCTCCTAAACCCTTCTATTAACACGACACTGACAAAGAAGATGGAAGAGTGCTCTGAAGTAGGTCTGCACTCTCTTAACAGTGTCTTCATTACAGGCAACAGACCTCCTCTTCCTCTTGAAGAGAAGCAATCAAGAGAAACGTCTGCTCCTACTGGGACAATAATTACCCTTGAACTAGTACTTTCATCTCACACATATACCTCTAACCACACAGAAAACATTGAACTAGAAAGAGACCACTCTTACCCACTTTCATTTGTTTCAGGTTGCCTGTTCCTTGAATTTGTCATTGTTTCCTCACATCATCACTAGTCATGCAACAGAACAAGAGACATTAATCACACAAGACAGACTTGTTTCACTAAAATACCCTGAAACCTTAAAATGACTGTGAATACTCAAAAGCCTCTCTTCAGATTTACTGACTTTTTTAAACAAAAAGGAACCCAACCCACCCATCTCAGGATCAGCACCCTTCAGAGAAGCATTCCTACTTCTCACCCACTCCCTTATTTTCCTCCCAGGCTTGGCTACGTAATGGTCTGCCCAGAGAGGTAGTTGAGTCGCCATCCCTGGAGATGTTCAAAAAATGCATAGATGTGGCACTCCAGGACATGGTCTAA
This sequence comes from Psophia crepitans, assembly GCA_013399095.1. NCBI lineage: Eukaryota > Metazoa > Chordata > Aves > Gruiformes > Psophiidae > Psophia > Psophia crepitans. Next base: position 18,000 of record VWZZ01001931.1, read on the forward strand.
TAGGCATGGTGGTTTTAGGTTGACGGTTGGACTTGATGATCTCAGAGGTCCCTTCCAACCTTAGTGATTCTATGATGTCCTTGCTTTTTTCAATGCTTCTCTACTTCGCCTCTTAAAAAATTTGGTCTTGGTAGGAAAAAAAAAAGGTAGTTGTGCAGTCACCATCACGTACATTTAGGTTCAGTACTTCTAATGCAACAGTAATACAGCAAGACAGCCTTAAGACTAAAAAGACTCTTTCATGTTAACCTTGCCACGTATGCTTTAAGAATTGATAAAATTGCATGAGAAGACAGGCATACATGTACCAACTGTATTTGTGGAGTAAACAGCCAAATCCTTACAATCCTTCAGCATATATAAGAAAGCATTTCTCTGACTTCCAAAGTATCAAAACAGTGACTAACACTTTCAGAGCATCCTCAGTTATTTTAAAGCTCAGTTATTTGCTTTACAGGCCAATATTAAGATTAGGAGACACAAGAAAACTAGTATTAACCAGATATAGTAGTTACTAGCAAACATTTTAATGAATACAACACAGCAATATACATAGAACAAGGCTCAGTGAAGGGCCACATTAGTCTTCATCCGCTTTCTCTATCTGAGCACACAGAGAAGTATATGGTGAGAAACAGATACCCAGAGGTAAGGTGGTGACCAAAGATAACGGTGTCATTCAGACACATATTTACATAAGGCAACAGTCTCTAATATTAGCTAAAACCGTATCTAGTAAAAACGTATTGCAGTAACGAATTTGATAATAAATTGCTATTCAGCTTCTGAACTCAGGTTGTCAAGTGTAAACAAGAGTTGCAACTAAGCTCCCGAAAGCTAATCTGAATAGTCAAAGCATCACTCAAAAGAAAAGTGAAAGTCGTATTTTAATTCTATACAGGTACTCAGTGACACTGGTGAGAACCCAATGGGTTTCTACACGTAGAGCTAACACAAATCATGCCAGGGTTTGCAAAACAGACTGGCACGAGATTGTCTTTAGCAGTATGGTATACTAAACTTACATATAAATTCGCCACTCCAGAACAAGCTAAACTCACCAAAAATGAAACAAAATAAAAAAAGACCTGCAAGAGAGGTACTTCCTAGAAGTACTTAATGTAAAAAAAATAAATAAAAAAATTGAGTAATTTAATTCCACATTATGCTTCATACCTAAAGGTTGGTCTATAAATCACATTAAGCACAGCAAATGTCTCAACACTATTCTCAATAGTTTGAAAAAAAAGTCTTGAACTACAAGATACTGCCACCTCAGTCATACACACAGAATGAAATATGTTTTCCTTGTAATTCATATGTCAATAGTGTAAAGAAAAAGTATTTTTCTAATAGTGTATTCTAAATCTATCAAGAAATCCTAACTGAACAGGCAAAAGAATAAACCTCTTCACACTCCACCTTTGAGGGTCAAATGTTCTGGCACAAATACCTGAAGGGTTTGTGCAATTTTGCTGTAAAAGGCTTGCTCAAGTTACCAGGTGCGTTACATGGGCTCCTCCCCAGCGGACAATGAATTCTAGCAGCAACTGCTGATGAACGTTATTTCACTACCACAAACCATTACTCCTTCTAGAAATGTACAAGTGTTGATTACACTTCTTGTTGAGAAAAAAAAATTTGAAATGAGATGTTCAACACTTCTTGTTTACTGTAATGCCTCCATAGGACACGATCCGATTTCTTGGCACTGTTCTAGGTCTAGGGTTAATGTTTTATCACTGCCATGAAAGCTCCAATATCTAGATAAACAAGTCACAGTGAAAGATTCAAAAATTAATTGGAACACACACTCAATTTCTCTTCTCCCATTCCTGCTTCTAAAACAACTTTTTTTTTTTTTGACAGCAGAAACTATGATGGGATGTTCCAAAGATTTCTAACTGACTTTTCCCTATCATGACAAGACACCATGTTCACAAGGCTTCCCACACAGCACTGCACTTCAAGCCACCACAGAACTTTTGAAACCCTCGTAAGGTCAGCATTACTAGCAAGCTTCAAAACAATTTATTTTGTCTAGTTATATGACAGAGTAAGTAAATTGTCAATTGTTTTTCAGCAAAACAGCCTTTAAATCAAAGATTATGTACAACATATCTGTAATGTTTCTGGACAAGCTACACCTAACAGTTTCACAGTTCTTCGTTCCTCTGGTGTACAAATGCATTATAATGTTTTATAGACTGTACACTGTAATTTCTGACCTATGCAACTTCCGTTTAGTTATACAGAAACTTCACCAGGAAGTTCCGTGAACACAGAAAAATTGATTCTCTCCTGTGGAAAGGATATCAGCCTTTCCTCAAAGTAGAAAATATTACCCATTAGCAAAATGATATTAGATATTCTGACAGCTACATCCAGATCGTATTTTCTCACTCAAGCTAATGATAGAAATTTAAGAGAGCAGCGATGCAACTATTGACATATAATTAAATTTACGTACACACTAGAATTTATACAGTGAATTACCTTATGGCTTATTTGAGCTGTTACTTAGTTCATTAGTGGTTGCCATCATTTGCTTTATCATTTTCTACAATTCATCTACAATAGGCCCTCTCACCCTTAAAAGAAATACATTACTAAAATAGAAATTAAGAATTTTATTATGCCTTTCAAAATTGTATCTGTATTTCAACAATGTAAAAAACAACTTTCGGAAACATATCTGTTCCTTCACTGAGCTATTAATAATCAGACTACCTAAGCAAATTAATTGACTAAACATTCGTTATGGAAGTGAGGAAAAGGCACCATCTAATCTCAATTACCTCAGTTAAATACAAGGAAACGTACTAGTACTACACTTACAGGTGTTTCCTACACATTGCTTTAAGCTCAAAAGGTGACTGTCAGGCCTTGAGGATTAAATAAGGCCCATCATCAAAAAATACCTAAAAAAAAAAAAAAGAGAGCTGAAGGCAACTCCTCCCACCGGGCTTTACAGATTTTCTTTACTTTTCTATTTTTTAACCAGTTATCACACTCCAGGAGGATATATTTGCAATGGGCGTGTGAAAAGTCTGCTAAGGGTTTCATTTACACTACTTCCAAAGTTTTTGTCTCAAAAACATGAGCGAATTAATCCATCCATCCATCCAAGCTCAAAAACAAATCAGAAGACTTACAGTTTAATGCATATCCAACTTCACAGTCAAAAGCTGCAGGACCTTATGTTCTCCTGGCCTACGAAAGCAAGATTTACAGTTTCGGCAAGGTTAGACGCACTGAACACCCGCCTGAAAAACCGCACACTTCACCCACAAGACAAGCGGCACATTTCAAACAACCGCGTTAAACACGACTTCGCCTCTCTGGACGCACAGCGAAGTCACGGCTGTTACACCCCAGCGCCCCCCGGAGCGGCCTTCCGACCCTCACGGCGCGGTGCGGGGCTCCCCATGGCGGCGAGGGCCGCGGGT
>VWZZ01001931.1:22551-32649 GCA_013399095.1 Psophia crepitans
GGACGGGCCATGAAGCCCCCGTGGGCCTTATTGCACCACTCCAGTGGGACATCGGGCTCGGGCGGGAGTGTGGTCCTCGGGATGGGCTCTCCCTGTCCGGAGCTGGGCAAATCCAGAGTCGTCCGTAGTCAGTGGGGTCACCTCACCTCTTCAGATGCTTTTATTGCTGTCGCTCTGTGAGGAGGTACGCACCCCGCGGCAGTTAGTGCCAACGGCTGACCATTCGTTAGCCAGCGGTACAAAATTTTGTGCTGGCATTCAGAGGCCTTGACGACATGTGGAAAGCAGGTCATGAAAGCTGGTGTGGTTGTGGTTGGACTTCCAGGAAAAGAGGTGTTCTGGCTTCTGATTCCCAGCTGCTGATTCCCAGCAGCAAACCCCCTCTGCGTGTTGGTAAACTTCCCCGTTCTACATCCGCCCCTGGCAGTGATTTCCATCTGTGACAGGAGCGTGAACCCAACCTTGCAGAGAGGTGATGGGTCGTCGTGGGTGCTCCATGCCCATAGCTGTTTACTGCGACTCCTGAAGAGAGCTCTCTCCGCTCCATTCCACCGTACCATATATTGTCTTCTAAAAAGAAAAAAGGGGGGAAAAAAACTAAAGGTGGCAAGCATGACTCAAATGTGGACCACAATGGATGTGCAAGTCAGGCGGTCCTCGCTGGTTGGCAGAGTACGGCTGGCAACTCTACCCAGTGACACCCCAGTGCTGCCAAGCTGCGGTTCTCCACATAGAGACAGGCTGCCATCCTCCGTCTCACCTCTGTGCCACTTGCCCTGCTTTTGCACAGCTCCCGTGGTTCAGCAGCGGCGTGGGTTAAAATGGAAAATGTGGCAGTGCTAGCGAGTTGCCAGTAAGCTGAATTTGGATGGTATCACAGGGGTGGTATCACAGGGGAGAAAACTGGATCTCTCCAGTTGTAGAGTGGAAAATTTCCTGGTCTATACCTAAATCTGCAAACAGTTATAAAACAGTCTGAAAAGGATATCAAGCATATAAAAACCTTTTGATCTCTGTTTTTAGTCTGTATGAACCCCTGATATTTATGCTTACTAACAATATAGATTTCTTGTCGTTAATAAGACCTGCATCAACTGACAACATGGTTGGTTTTTATTATGTCCCCAGACTCTTTTAATAATTTTGGGACATTTTTCTGAGAGGTCTTTATTTGTGTCCACTGAGGTGCCAGACGTGGTTATGTCTAATTTGCCTTCAGAAAGGCACAGTACGAGAGGTGTCTGCATCAGGCACACGCAGCCACTGGTCTCCCCTTGCACTGAAAGCCAGTCCCAGACCAGTGTCCTGCTGATGGTGTTTCACCTGTGCGTGTTTTAGGTGATGAACACCCTTATCTGATGCCTTCGAAGAACAGCTGCAGTGGTTGCTTCCGTTCTGTTTAAGGTTCTCATTACTGTTAATGGACTTCATTTCACAAGAATCCTGTGATGTAGAGAAAGTAGTAGTATCCCCACTTTTAAGAAGAGAAATTGCAGCATAAAGAGGCATCATATGCCTCAGGTCATACATATAGTATGTGGTAAAACCAGAAACATAATGCAGAGTTTGGATGCAGACTCAGTCAGTCTAACCACAAGCTCATTTTCTTTCTCAATCTCTCTTTCTTAGGACTCCACTCCTGAAAAATTCTTGGGAGAAGCAGGAAAGCAATATTGAAGAAGACATGCTAACAGGAACTCTGTTGCGCTTGTGCAAAAAAAAAACCCATGTAGGGGGAATTCCCCATGGGAATGTTGCAAGTGGTCATATTTACACAGAAAACTTCTGCAGAAACATCATCCTGGTTTGGTAAGTGTACAAACCAAGGAGGGGAACACCATGCAACATGCTGCTTCAATATGCGTTTAAGACATGTAATGTAAGTAAGAACTTCTGGCTTTGACTGGCCCAATTTCATGAGCAGGTGAATCACTGGAATGTTGCAGCAATCGTAGGCCAAAGCTGCTAACACATTAACAATTCCCATCAAAGACTGTCCACATTAGGAGTGCCACTGTATTCTAAAGACTTGTGGCATTTTCATCAGACCCTGTGGTAACACATGGCTTAAACTGTTCCCCACAGCAGTTCCTCTCGAGGAACAAAGATGTGTCAAGTGCATGCATCCAATCATCTGTGTTAGATGGTTCTGGTACATCTTCAGAGTTTCAGGTATCTCCCCTGCCACGTGTCTCAACAGACACGAGAATGCCCAAAGGCACAATGTGTAGCCCAGTACCATAAACCTGTAAGAAGCCAACGTCTCCAAACCAGGTCCAGCAGCACAGTCAGGAGATTCATCTGCATTGTGAAAGCATATGCCAAATACTTGTTGGAAGGCAGTCACGTGCCAGTCTGCTTCTGGCAGCAATGGTGCATATGCAGCTGTCGGAGTTACTAACAAAGTACTAATCATGGTGTGTGTGAGAACAAACTGTGTACAGAGCCAGCCATGCTTGCAAATAAACTCAATTAAGCCTTCAGTAGATTGAACCGAGTTGGATGAATGCGCTCTGACCAACAGTTTGTACTCTGCTTTGTTACGGTTAGTTCCTCAAACACTGTCTTTACCACTTTCCAAGTATCTCTCTTCTGTCCTTCTGAATAAATATTGACCATTCTCCTCATTTCTCTCCGCAGTGACAGTCTTGCCCATATTAGTGACTGCTTTTACTAATTACTTCACCCATATCCAAAGTTAGGCAAGAACTTTATCTTTCAAAACCTTTTTCCTCTCCTGCTGTCCTTGGGGCCTCATGCTGAAGCATGAAAAAATGGTCAGGCAGAAATAACTCAACATTTATATGCATCTTTGATGATAAATTACATTCTTCCCACCCTGTGGGCCAGAGTGCTTGTTAGTTAGCATACTAACCACAACAAATAGCAATCCATCATTGCTCACTTTGATGATGTCTGTGAAAAAAAAATCGCTTTTTAAAAGGGAAAAATTACTTTTAAATTCCAAATTTAATAATGCATTGTTCCCTTTTTTCGAGTGAACAATAAAATGAATATGCTAGCTGTGACTAAATAGCAGTGTGTGGGTATAACATTTGTAAACACCACAGGACTCCTCTATTTCTAATGTAGCCATATACAAGTCAGTGAAGGTGTGGACCAGCAATTACAAGTGGTTAAGGCAGCTATTCACTGAGCCGTGCTGGCTGACCGTACCTGCATTCCTTACCCTTGGCAACCCTGTACCTTCATGACAGCAGCCTAGGCAAATGCGTTTTATTTTGCAGTTGCCACAGGCAAGGAACCAGGATGGTCTGTTAATGTGGATCAGCTAACAAGAGGCAACGTGTTACGCTCTGCTTGTTTAGTTGGTTGCAAGGGTTTGTTCATAACCAGCGCTGAAGGTGAGTCCAGTCATAAACATGAGCTTTAACCAGAGGTCAGCCCAAAGAGTGCAGGTGGTGGGGGCGAAGGAAAAAGACTAGCTTCTTACTTGTCTTCTCCTTTGCTAAAAAGGAAGCTACTAGGGATATTCCAGTGTTTTCTCTAAATGGTTCTTCCCTGTGGACGAGTCCAGGTAAGGGAAAAGCTCACTTTTTCCAGAAGAGGCAGAAGTTTCATTTGGAAGTCCCAGCAAACTTCCTGAGTCTGCATCCATTTTGGATATAAGCCCCTCCACATGGCCTGATAACTGTCTGTGTGGAAGGTGATGCACCATGCCTGCTTCCTTAGCATTTTTTAGGTAGCATATGTCTTTTTGTGAATCCAGACACCTGAAACACAAGATGAGGTGTTCTTTCACCAAGTAGGATGAGGCAGATTAACCACTCACCAAGAAAGTGTGGGGAGAATGGAAAAGAATGTGTGTCCTCTTGACTCGGTCACTTCTCACTCAACATGTAAAGAGCTGAACTTGGCAATGTAGCTTGGAGCTCCTCTGCATAATAAAAAGAAGATCCTTGAACAAAAGTACCTCACCAAGTGAAAATCCAGAGGGATTTTCTCAGATGACAGTACTGTTCCTATCAGAAAACAACTTGGCTAAATAGCTGCGGTGATACAGTTGCTTCACCATGGGCCTGCAATGAAATCACTCTGTGATACCTTCATTTATTGTCCTTTTTTTTTCTGACAGCTGTGCAACCCCAAACCATTGTGGATTTTGCACTTGCAAGAACTAGGGCTGGTAGTTAGTTTTCTAATACATTTTCTGTAACTTCCCTTAGTTTTTATTTTGTGCACGTATGTGGTGTGCACCTCTGTTTCCTCTCTCTAGCCATCTGCTCTGTTTAGGTTGCATATTTCTGTTATGTTTGTGCTATGTTTGCATATTGTTAAGCAACCTCTGATTTGTTTGGCTTCTCTACTTGCTATTGTGATACAGATAATAAATAATTCTACACTTTCAAAAGTAATTATTATTTCAGAAACTCTAGGGATTAACTTTGTTTTCCTGTTTATGAAAATATAGTTTTATTGGTTTTACCAGAGACAAGGGGCATTCCATTAGGCACTGTAAAAGCAGGATTTGTGTTTTACAGGCTTTGCAACATACTACTACGAAACTGAGTAGAATGGTCCACGAATGGGAGGAAACTCTCTGGAATCCTCTGTGGCGTCTGATTTTTCTCACCATTGCTGTAAATGTTCCTAGATGCATTACTAATGGCACGGAGAGTTTTACAGACTTATCTCATTACTGCTGCTGGCTACGTTCAAGTGTTTTCCTAGGAAGCTTTTATTCATCTGGGAAAAAATTCCTCTGAAGTCAACATGAGCGGTGAGTAAGTGACTTACTAGGTCTCTGAACCATTTACGATCATCCTTCCTAGCATCCAGCCAGCACTGTGAAAGCTGACATTGTTCCCTTGTCCTTGATCTTTGATTTTCTTTTTCTTTTTTATTTTCTTGTTCTTTTTGATTTGTTAATTGTCACTTCCACTGAAGATTTATACTCACTGTTTTGAATGAGACCGTACCAGCCCTGTTCTGAACTGCAACCATGTGGACTTACATTCTCACTGCTATTAACCTGCCTGTCCCTGCAGCAGAACCAACTCAATTTAAGATGGCAACTCTTGCTATGGTAACAATGGAAATCCCCATTGCTTTTTCTTACTTTCAGTTGTTCAAACCCATTTTGCTTCGCACTCCAGAGGGGAAAAAAAAAAAAAAGCAACATGAGAAGGAAACCAGCATTCCTTATACCTTCAGAATAATTCTATTTCTGACTTTAGAAAAATACAATAGGATGCTGTATCTAGTATCAGGGGTATTTTGTGCTTTTAAGGTGAATTCTGTCCTCTTTGTGAAATGTTCTCTTGGTTCCTAAACACAGGGAAGTACGCTAACCTTAGCACTTGGATGACTTAGTGGAAGACATGCCACATTGGTTAGAACATTACCTTGTACGCTCAGCTTCCTGAAACAGTGCTTTGTGTGTCTGGGTCTTTTTTCTTTATACCAGGAGCTTTCATATTCAGTTTTGCTATATAAATGTTAGTGTATCTTTTCCAATGCTGCTTTTTTTTTTCTTTTGCCCTACACCGTACAGTGTTTATTGTAGCTAGTTTAATTTTGTTGTTTAATTTTAAGCATGGATAGTAGTACTAAAAGCCTGCTCGCAGCAATATTTGGCTGTGCTGTCAGCCACTCCATTATGATGCCTTCCTTGTTTATGTAACTGGCAGTAAGTTGCATCAACTCATATATTGTTGGTATTTTTGATCTCTTGCCAATCTGCTAGTTAATTTGGAATTGCTTTCAGTCCTAGACCACCAAAGATTGATGACATTTGTTTTCAATAGGACATTCGTATTCATGGCAAAAAAACCCAACCACCCTCAGCATCTGAACAGTGTCTGTATGCCCTGAAACATATGCTCTTTGAACTTGCAACTGGGATTTCAGACAATATTATCATTAAGTACTGATGTTTATTTTGTGTCCATAGTACTGGTCAAAAGAGGTGGGGCTCAGAACAAAACTAGGTGGTGAGCTAGGAAAAACGTGCCAAGCTTTTCCTAGAACAGGAATCCCACTAACTGCTAGCAGCTTCAGGAGAATTTCAGAAAACTCTCAGGTCAAGCCACAGGCAGGATATATATGAAGTTCCCTCAAAAATTAACTCAAATCCTATCCACGCCACAGAAAATATGTGTGTGAGGTTACACAGGTGTTCGGTGGTTTTGTTATCACCAAGCCATCAGCCTCACTGATTCATTCTTGGGGAAGGTGCAGTTTTGCACGTCCAGCTGTACTGCCAGAGTTTGCCTCAACAGGGCATGGGTGTCTGCACAGGACTGGGCCCACACACCTGCCTTTTTATTCCTGAATCAAACAACCCCACTGATGTAGCAAATAACATCACTGACAGTGGGGTACAAGTCACGTGGATGTTCCCCATGGTATTTGGTAGGAGAATATTTTCGTGAAGTGTAAATGGGTGATAACATCGATTCTGAACGCTAGTCTCAGATTTGCAAAGGGAAGTGAAATCTCAACTTGTGCCAGAACTACAAAAGGAAAGGACAAAAGTATGCGTATAGGTTGAAATATGACTAAGATGTCAGTAAGAGAATAGTATGAAGTTCCATGAATGCTGAAACCCGTAAATTCTAGGTTCTCAGGGTTTCTGTCCTGTCAGTGATTCCCTGGTGTCTCGTAAAAAGTCAAATCACCAAAGTTTTTCTTGCAGTGGAGACATTCACAAAGTCTCTATTGTGTGACTTCTCCACAGTCTAATAAAGGGAAATAATACTCTGTAGTTTTCCATCTCCTGTACAGGGTTTCTCTTATCTTTTGGCCTACTTCTTTTAATGAAACCTTTAGGGACTTGCAAAGCTGGGACTTTAACTTTTTATGACAAACACACAGACATACACAGCATGCACGACTTGCATTAAGGTAAGAAAAACCTTTCTTACACAGACACAACGAGAAACTCTAGCATAAAACTGAAAATGAGAGCCAATAGAATAAGAGAAAAATAGCTCTAGAGGAATCTCAGATTTTCACATCATGTATTTGGGAAAATTGGCGTTGAAAATGGGACTATCCAATTACCCAGCTGACATGATGAAAATCATAGCTGCCATAGGCAGCCAGAATCCATTTTTTCTAGCTTTATGCCTTTAGCAGTATATGGTGGCAGTAAGTTCTGCAAGCTAATCACACTGTAAATCCAAATATTCTCTGAAAATCTATTTCCTCTCCGTCTTGAGTGACTGCCTCTTCCCCCCTATGGCACAAAATTGAGAAAGCAGCATTTAATCAACCATTTTCTTTCCCTTTACTAGTCTGTATTTAATCTTAATTTATTTCCTTACGAAACCATGTGAAACAGCTTTCTTCAGATGTTACTGTTGAGCTCTCTGTAGCAACGTTGCTGTCTAACACATCAGAGGATCAGAATATGTAACCAGAATTAAATATAATCCTGCTGAATCCAAAGACAAAAGTAAATATACATGTATTTCTACAATAAGTGAATTTAATGCTCTGGAAGTCATGCTGCAAAAAAAAAAGAAGAAATAGTTTTCCTGTATGAGTTAGTTGGTAAGTTTCTGTTTTGGGTTTGTGTGGCAAGATTTTGGTAGCAGGGGGCCACAAGGGTAGTAGTTTCTGTGAGAAGCTGCTAGAAGCTTCCCCTGCTGACTCCAAGATGGACCTGCTGCTGGCCAAGGCCAAGCCCATCAGTGACAGTGGTAGCACCTCTGTGATAACATATTTAAGAAGGAAAAAAAAACAACTGCAGAAGCTTTTGCAGCCAGAGAGAGGAGTGAGAATATGTGAGAAACTCTGCAGACACCAAGGTCAGTGAAGAAGGAGCGGGAAGAAGTGCTCCAGGGGCCAGAGCAGAGATTGCCCTGCGGCCCATAGAGGAAGGATGATGGGGAGCAGAGATTCCACCTGCAGCCCATGGAGGATGCCACGCTGGAGCAGGTGGAGGTACCTGAAGGCAGCTGTGACCCCATGGGAAGCCCATGCTGGAGCAAGCTCTTGGCAGGACCTGTGTCCCCGTGGTGAGAGGAGCCCACACTGAAGCATGTTTGCTGGCAGGACTTGTGACCTGTGGGGGACCCACTCTGGAGCAGTCTGTTCCTGAAGGTCTACACCCCGTGAGAGAGACCCACTCTGGAGCAGTTCATGAAGGACTGTAGCCTGTGGGAAGGACTCATGCTGGAGAAGTTGGTGGAGGACTGTCTCCTGTGGCAGGGACCCCAGGCTGGAGCAGTGGCAGAGTGTGAGGAGTCCTCTCCCTGAGGAGGAAGCTGAGACAACATGTGACCAACTGACCCGAGCCCCCATCTCCATCCCCCTGTGCTGCTGTGGGGGAGCAGGGAGAGATCAGGAGTGAAGTTGAGCCCAGGAAGAAGGGAGGGGTGGGAGGAGGTTTGATTTCATTTCTCATTGCTCTACTGTTTTGCTTAGTGATAAATTAGATGAATTCCTCTCTACATCTGGTCTGGTTTGCCCAGGATGGCAATTGGTGAACAGCTTTTCCCTGTCCTTATCCCGACCCTCTAACCACTTGTTACACCTTTTCTCCCCTGTCTAGTTAAGGAGAGGGAGGGATAGAGCGGCTTTGGTGGGCACCTGGACTTCAGCCAAGGTCAACCCACCATATTCGTAAACTAAAATATTATGAAGTATGGCTTTCTGAGAAGTCTCAGAAGAAGTGGGTTTCAGAGGTATGAGCCCTCAGTGGAAGAAACTTGCTGCCGTGCCTTCAGGGTTTATGTGGCAGCCAGCAGCAGGAGCAGTGCAGTAGGTTGGTACTGGTGTAATGAGGGTGAGATGGCCAAAGCTTCCTTCCCACTGCAGTGGCATTTGTATCAAGCCTCTCTCTGGTGAGACAAGACCTCAGATGGTCTTTATTATGGTAACCAACACTTTGAATGGCACTGAAAGTAGTTTTAACTAAGGTTTATTGTTCTGTGTTGTATTTCATGGTATTTCTGGAACCTCCTTTTTTTGTGGGACAGCCACAGGAGCACAGCAGGAGGCAACTGCAGTGCAATATTCCCTTGCAATCATTCAGAGAAACCTTGGGCCATTCAGAATTCACCACTTGTACCCAAGTCTTACCCCCATCATGTTATGGAACTGTTTAAAGAAAATATTTGAGGTGAAAGTAAGAAAACAGCCACACTAATTCATACAAGTACGTTTCTGTGAAAAGTTGCAGGAATGCACACCCGATTTTCCCCTATAAATAGGAGCAATTCAGCTGCTGCTAATTGGCATACCCATGTCCTGCAATTTTTGTAGAGTTTGGTGGATTCTGAGTAATTGCAAAGAAAAAGCAGGCACTGCTTGATAAACTAGGTGGACAAACTTAAAAACAATCTAGGCTTTAAATGGGTACTAACTGTAATTCAGGTTCTGAATTATGAGCCAGACCTTGGAGGTGCTCCAGATATTGAACTCCCATTGAAATTTACAGCAGCTTCAGCAACATCTCTTATTAAAAATCAATAGGACTTTTATTGAACTCTAGTAGATTTCAGCTATTCATTCCAGAACAATTTATTCTGTAAACAAAGCACGCTAGTGTAGGTACTATTCACAAGCAAAGCAAGTATACTACCAGGACAGGTTCAGGAGTTTGACAGGGTACACCTTGCTAAATAACACAGCTTTTGCTTTCTGACCATCCCAAAAATAGTCCAAGAAAAGTGTTGATGAACTGTTTTCCACTTTGAAAATGCCTGACAAAGAGACTGATGACAGTGTACATAAATTAAAAAGGAAAAAGTTGTAGTGAAAATGTGGAGGATAGCAGCAGGGAACAACTATATAAAATGTCCCAGCCATTTATATATTTAGGAAAACATTACAAGGATTTCTATCCTGAATACCTCACTGAAACTGTAAAAGATCTTTTCCTCAAACAACCCACAGCTGAGCTGTACATGGCAATGATACCTAAATAGGACTGTGCCCTGGAGGATGTAGGGATGTATAATTTTATAAAGTCAGCACGTACTTTGGTGCTTTGTGTCTACCATGTGATTGCTTCCCTTTTGGTTTCTGTATTTTTAGCCCTGTTGGTCCAAATACACGTTTGGAAGCAGGTTAACCAGCACTCGTTTCACTGAGATCGTACAGTGGGGAACGGAGGGCCCCATATGC
>VWZZ01001941.1:0-22064 GCA_013399095.1 Psophia crepitans
TATTCTATTCTATTCTAAGGGAATGAGACCCAGGCCTTGTCATGGATCTCATGCACGATTTTTCTGTGATTTGGTCTCTTCAGCTGTAAACAAAATTCAACTCTATCTACTTAATATCTCAATACTGTAAAAATCAACATTTACAAAGTGTCTTGTCACCCAGGACTGTAAGACAACATAAGTACAAGTTACTACTGATACCAGAAGACAAAGATTTAGAAGAGATTTTCTTATCAAACCAAATATAGATTGTCTCATTGTATTTGCCGATCTCACCATGGTGTTTTCTTAACCATGGCTTTGTGCTTGCCTTGTCTTTTCTACATTTCCCTTAAATATCTTCTACAACCACTTTAACTTAGCACACGGAGGCAGATGGACTTAGTCTAAGCAACCAGCATGGTCATTCCTACGGTTCCTATGGCTTTTGATGTCTTTTTAGATTGTAAATTTGGGGGGACTTGAAAAATAATTTTGTTTTCTATTCCTACAGCACAATAATAATCTGGTTTATAATTGTCTTCCAGATGCAGGAAGAACAACAACCTTCATGAAGATAAGGTCAAACCATTTAGTTAGTATATCCAAACAAACAGAAAAATAATTCTGATCACTGTGAGGCAACAGAAATGTTATTGTGTCCCGTTTGTATGTGATTGTACTATTTTTATTTAATTATGTTTGCAATGACAGATACTTAAAAGGTTTTCTGACTTGGAAAACCACAAGAGTATTGTTCATCTGAAATTTGCCCACATTTGGGTGCTATATATTGTTCAAAACTCTGAAACAAGTGCCATCTCCAACAGCACAGGCCCACTATAAATGCATCCACCAAGGCAATTGTCAGGAAGAAGCAGGAAACGGACACTCGGGCAGCAAGTGTAACCCAAAGTCCTTCTCTTGACACAGCGACACCTGATGGCAGCACATTCACGTGAAGGAAAATGAGCAAGGCTGGAGCCATGACCTCTCCAAGAGGTGGGCTGGTGATCACAGAGCACCAGACAGTTGTCACTGCAGCCGCAGGGAAACTACGCGTGGGCTGCTGAAGTTAAGACAACTCTGGCTCAGCATGTGAAACTTTCCTACTAGAAGTAGGAAACAGGTCAAAGTTACCGACTGATTTGCTGTCCTTAAAATTATCACCTCTTAGAAGTCCAGGTGTTGTGACACCCATTCCCAGACTTTGGTTTGTTCTCCTGGATCTTGTTCGGGTCCAAAAATCGGCGAACATCTATTTTTGTCACTCACAGAGGAGCTAGGACTGTGAACCCACACAGGAGTGGGTTTATTGAGAAAGAAGTTGCCATTCAAAAGTTGAACCGTGGTTCAACTATTTTGGAGAAACATAAGCAGATAACAGATTTTTTTTCTTCCTAGTAAATATGCTTGATGGCTATTGCAACAAAACTGAAGGTTTATCTAAATGATCAGACACTTTCTGGTATCTGTGGGATGAAGTGAGGAAAGAACAAGGATGTTAGGTGAGAGGTGGAAAGTGTTCTGGTACACTTTTTCAAACCAATTCTTTGGCTTGAATGAGAACTACTCACCTGGATTAGAACATTTTCAAGCAATAAATGAGCACAGTGACTAATGCTGAAATCAAAGTGAGGCACCTCTTACACAACCTACCCACACATTTAGCTGGGTTCAGAAACACGGGTCTGATCTTAATGGCCTGATCTCAGATCCACTCACCTACTCCCAGCCTTGGAAGGCAGGGAGAATTTGGTAGCTGCTGACTAAATAAACCATGTGGGAGTATGTCTTTCAGACACAGATGGTATTAGTCCTCCTAAACTAATGAGAGCTTGACAGTCATGAGGGGGACAGGAACTAGAGGAGGGGTGCCTAGCCCCAAACAGGAAGGCAGCACTCAGCAGTGAATTCCAGGGGAAAGAAACCCAGTTACCAAAGACATACTTTCTGCAATTTTTGCTTGTTAATAGAATTAAGTAATTTTGGTTGTTTAAAGAAAATTACTGAATCAACGCTTCTTTTTGGAAATGACACAGCTCTTTTTAAGAGAAAGGCACAGTCTGCTGGCGTTGTTAATCTCCTCTAGTTCTGCTAAAAGTCACAAGGTAGAAGACAGAACATAGTTTTCACTAGCATCAACTACCAACCTGCCTGCTACATAACAATTGGTAGTTGCACCAACCAGCCTTCCTGACATCTCAATAGTTCCCTTTCCTGGACACTTCGTGTCATTTTGTATCTGGGAGGATGGGTCTTATGTTGTGAAATCCACCTATCTGGTGATGAACCCGCACTGATTTCCCTGATGCCTGAGGAGAATAGGGACCCGAATCCTCTTTGCTCTTAGTAGAGCTTAGGTTCCTTCATAAAAGCAGACCTGAACGTATGAGTCAACAGCCATTGATGGCAGTGGAGAGATTCTCATCAATTTCATTGGAGCCTTGCCCAGATTCTAATTAACCAATTAAATGGCCTTCCTAACAAGGATACAAAAAAAAAAAAAAAAAAAAAATCTAAACTTAGCTGCTTCAGAAATACCTAGAAAATGAAAATTAACAAATTAACCCAGGAAGAGTGGTGGTAATCAGCGATAGGGAAATCTTCCTTGAAGAAGCTTGAAAGTTTTTTTCAAACATTATTTTTAGCAGACACCTAGAAATTATTGACCTTTTTTTTTACATAATTTTGAATTCTGCTCTTGTATTGTTTATCCCTCCAGTTATCTGCTTTCGAATATGGATGAATCTACTGATTGAAAATTAAATATAAATATCCATGTGCTTTATATATTTAGTAACAAACACATACACACATATGTACAGTGTATTTGCATTGTTGCCTGGGAACAAAATGCCTATTTTTAGTTAATATCAGGTGATTTTAATTTACAAGAACTACCTCGCCTCTCAGCATTTTAAAGAGCATACGCAGAGGCACCTGCATGCTTCTAACATTTGATGTATCATTAAATATGCCTTCTCACATTTGGCACATAAACCCTGATAAAGTTCCACCTTTTAACGAAATAAATGACTCAATTAACAAGATGAAAAACAGCAGTGTGGTGGCAGACCCTCTTGGTGGCAAAAAAAAAAAAGGATAAAAAAGAATTATCTCAGCAGGGTGTTAATACAAGGAGCGCCACAACACACAGCGGGCACCTGGTTTGACTGACAGCCACCCAGCAAAGCTGACAGATTTGTCAGCTTGCTGACCGCTGGCTTGAGTCTCTCGCACCACCCTAGGAATAAATTGTTGCTCGGGAATGGCTGGGCAAGCACTCACTTGTCTCTGTTAATCTAATTGAATTTTTTTAAGTTGTTTTCATGTTTATCTGCTCCTGTGTGGAAATGTTCGTTCCTAGAGCAGCAAATTTTGGCACCCTTAGATGACTAACTTCCTCACAGTGCTGCTGTCTTTTGAAGGAAGGCACAGATACAGATACAGGGCCAAATTCGTCTCTCGGTTCCCAGGGCTTGAATGGATATAACTGAGGTACAATTTGACCTACCATGAGGGGAAATCGCCTTTTTTAATGGGTCTAGAACTTAGGACATCTGTATTCAGGGCCCTGCTTCTCCGTAAGGTCCCAGCTGACAGGGAGTGCTGTTTATGCATGATATATGCTATATGACCAAGCAGAAAGGAAAGTTGGAAAATTGTTGTCCCTTTCCTTGAAGTGGACATTAGCCTTCACTGAACATCTGCTGTGCTGTTCAGTCAGAAATTAAGAGAACAATACGGAGAAAACTGGGACTTAAAGACAGTTCAGTACTGTCGGGTATGGAAGAGGCTGCCAATCAACTGAAGCAAAGATAGTCTTATTTAAAGAGGAGACGACCGGGAATTGCACAAAATCGATTTGTTGGACATCACAGTTTCTGGGGTTAGTAGATGTAAAACCACAGCCTCCATTATATAATCAGGCACATGCCTATGTGAATGACATCTTTTAAATTGTATGCTGTGTCTTTCTATGCATTACATATCGTTAAGCACCCAGAATACGTTTAATCAGTCTAGATCTAGGAACTACCATCTACAAAGTTTTTTTAAAGTATGACACACGAAACTAAATATGTTCTGGGTTGACGCAATGCTGATCTCCCAAATGCTACCAAAAAAGGCCAGGTTGCTTCTAATAAATCTTTTGAGATATTATATAGAAGACTTAATGTTGGATCTGCTCTGCGGCACTGAATTCTAACTGAAGGAAGATGCAACTAAAATAACTTGGTGATAGTTTTTACTTGTGTAAGACAGTGTCGCTTGTATCTGTGCAGCTAAAAAGCATTAAAACTCCAGTGCTCAAAAGCCTCATTTAATTTCAAATGACAATGCTCCTACTCACATGACAAAACCCCAAGATTAGCTCTTCAGTTCCTGTGAACAAAGAATATCTATTTTCAAGCTGAGCATTTCATATTACCTTAGCACCAAAATGTATTTGTAATGTTCCCCAAGAACGGACAAGTCTAGTGCTCATTTAACTCAAGGCAAATAGTGTCATGCTACTCCCTCAGTTATAGGACTCCATACTGGTTTTCATCTCTCCTCTCTGTTGTGTTTTTAAAGAGAATACTTTTTTTATCTTTCCTCTGCTTACTCTAGTGAAGTTCTGCTTTCTCTAACGGTAACATCCTCATGAAATCAATAGGGTTGTTTGTTGAATCAGATGATATTAAACCTGTGTATGCAACATATGAGTCTGACCTTCAGCTAAAAACTTTAATGATAGTTAGGGAGGTGATTATTTCTAATATAAATTAGGATTTGCACTGCAAACTGTCAAGAAATGTCAAGATAAATAAAGGTATACATTTTTTCCCTGTCTATTCAATAAAATCTTGAGGGGGGGGAAGGGAGGGAAGAAAAATAAAGTGTCTTTTATATCCTGAAGTAAATGGGTTTGTATTTGCTTTAACATTCTTATTAACTGACACCTTCTTCGGAATAGATCCATCAACAAAACATGTGAATAGAGAGTCTGGGAATATATCCTTAATTTCCATACAGTACACTCTCAAAAGGTATATAGTGACACGTGGACAGAATGAAATTTGGTAGCTCTTTCTCAGGACCACTTGACAGTAGTACAGACAACAAACATATGAGTGAATTATGGAGAAAAATTGGGTAAGTCTAACACTAGAAATTGCTGGTTTCCAGCATTTATCTAGAAAATCATTCAGCTCTAGACTTTTTGAATATCTTTTATCATGCTTCAGACTGGATGATATTGTGAGGAATAACCATTTCACTTTACTGTAGATATATTCTTTTTTGCCTTTTTTATTTTAATTTCTTTTTATGATAGCAATCTTCAGAGAGAGAAAGAGGGATTAAAATGGACATCTTTTGAAAGAGACTGTAGCTCTCTTCCAGGAGAACAGAACAGTACAAGTCAAGTTCTAACTACTAAAAAAATCAGAATTTTACACTGATGTTCATGTGACTTTTGTGATTTTTGAATAGACAGATATGTTAGCTTTCCCTGATTATCTGTGCAAGCCCTTTTTTACCTTTTTAATATCTCTGAACAAAGTCTTGGGTAAAAGGGAGCAGTACATCAATAGTCCTGTCCAGGAACTGACTCAGTGTCCCTTGAGCTTGGGAACAGTTGCTCTTTAACCACAAAATCAGAAAATGTTATTACACAGGACGTGCAGGGACATCAAAATTTCGTATGGCACAGAAATCTTTTTCAAGAAGAAAACATTTTCCTGAGCAAATATTTCCCTTTCCAATTCTATTTTCTCTATAACAGATTTGGTACTGGGTGAAAACATCAAGTAAGTCCCTTCAGGTTTATAACAAAGTCTTCACAATTCAAATGAAGTCACAGGCGAGTGTGCCTTAAGACAGCTAAGTGTTCTGGAAACACTGCAGAGAATTCAGCATTGTGTTTCCTGAGAAGCACTGAATCTTAAAGCACAGGGGCCCAGCAAAGATGCCACATTTAAAAAATGCTGGAGTCAGGAGTGATAAATAAATATGGTTTTATATAATTTTCACATACCTATTCAAGTAAACTAAGAAAAAATATGTAAGTTATTCTGAGTTATTCAGTATTCCTATCCAGAAAGGTTTTACTCCATACTGAAAAGAGGATGCATGTAACAACATAAATGGCCAAAGCCTTGGCTCCATGCAAGTCAATGGAAAAACTCTTACCGACTTTATTAATGGACAACATTCCTTGCACCCATGCAACTCAGAATACTCCTAAGTAAACGTTCATTAATGTTTGGCTCGTCTGTCCAAATATGAACATAAATATTCAGTCCAATTCACCACTGAGTCACTGCTAGTATAGTTATATATAGAATGGTTTTACATGAAGATAATTATTCTTTTCAAATATGTATTATTTCAAAACAAAAGATGTTATGATAAGTCTCTGTCTTTGCATTTCTGTCTATAAAAGAATTCAGATCTCTGTAATTACTTGCTAGCAAGTACAATTTCATTCACTTAAAGCCTGTTGTGCCTGATTTCTTCAGGAGAAAATAAAAAAGGCAACAAATCTTTCATATTTGTTCTTCATCAGATTGATGGCATCCTAAAAAGTCAGTCTGGTGTTTTCCCACACTGCAATACATTTTATTTCCAGGGACATGATCCCGATGATCTGCTTGGGATACAGAAGCAAGAGCAAGGAACACATACGGGTCACCGCAAATACAGAGGACAAATCAGATTTGCCATGTCCAGTGCATAACACTTGCAGTGACCTTTATGCAACAAATCCATAACAGGAAAAAACCCCACAAAACTCTTCCAAAACTTTGTCATCGACTTGCAGAAATTCAGCCTGCGCAAAGGGGGTAAATTCTATGTGAAAGCTGCTAACTATCAGTGATTTGACAAGCTGTGCTGCAATGAAGTGAAATGTTAAATATCTTATGGTGCAACTCATAATTCTCTGATTTGTGTTCTGCAGAAATTTGGTTGAAACCTTTGCTTATAAGAAATGCAATGCTCATCTACCTTTATAAGAATCAGAACCACATTCAGGAATCACACATTGTTTTTTGATTTTGTATACAAGAAAAAAGAAACATGAAACAGAATTCGGCACATGGATGAATAAACCCATAATTTATTAGATCGTTTTTGCTCTGATCAAGGGAATAGCTCAAAGGAAAGAGGTCAGAAGGACTAGTACTGTTAATATGCAATTGATGAAATCCTCAAACACATATTGATCCACTTTTTATTACATTTTTAAACCCTTGACTGTGAATATTTCCCAATAAGACAATAACTATAGCAAATATAATTTGCTGTTCTTAATCACAGTAGATGTTCTTTCTCCTCTAAAGATAATCACACAGAAGATATTTACATCCAATACACAATGTGAATTTGCCATAGACTGGATTTCATATGCTGTCCTCTTTTTCACATTCGTTTCTTCGAGCGTATCATCTCTATATTTGACGCTATCTGTACTAACATATTTTAGTCACACATGGAAACCCCAAACAAACTTTCCTGACAATATAAATTGTTACTACAAAATAGCATAATAATGCGTTAGACCTCTACCCCCTAAAAAACCTTCACTGCCTTATTCATTACTTAAATAAAAAGAAAAAGCCAAGTTAACTGTCAGGAGTTTTTTTTCTCAGAGCTGTAGAATTTCACAGGGAATTCAATCTACAGGGAAAATTGGGGATAGCTGGTCGCCCAGACAGGCCTGCCCGGGGAAAGTCTTTCTACCGCTTGTGTTTGACACAGCTTGAGGCGAAGCAGGTTGTATAGGCCTTGACCCAGCAAGGTCATCATTTTGTGAGCAATTCTGAGGCCTGACATCTGCTGCCTGGCTTTGAGTAAAAACCAGACCCCCTTAGCCAAAACACAGGCCTGCATAAAATAATCCCTCAGCAAGGATCCTAGACTTCAGTGAAAAGGCTAAATGGCCCTCTTTTTGTCTGGGTGTCCAGGCTTTTTAGTCCTTCCTCATCACGTAGCAGAGAGTGCAGAACAAAACCATTCCCAGAATGCAGATAAAGGCCATATTCTCACAAGTTCATGCCATAACTTCTTCACCTCATGTGAGACTCGCATTTACACTCCGGGCACATGGCTTTGCAAACAAAAAGGGTCGGACATGCAGTAGCTCAGAGACGGACACGCTCTTCTTCCAAAAATGTATTCAAAATGGTATCTTTAGCTTTGCGGTTTTTGGAAAGAAAAAAAAAATCCAGTGTTCCAAATAAAGCATGTGATATGTATGCGCTATTTAAAAATTATTAAGATTGCATACAAGAAGTGGGAGACCTGATTCTCAAGGTTTCTGTTTCTCCACATGGGACAGGAACTCAGAAGAAACTGGTGACCCATATAGAGGTGGCTTTAAACCTTGGCTGCTGCTTGGTTTTGAATTATAGTGAAAGTCTTTCAGTCATTCTGGCATGAGAAAGAGGCTGACGGGGGTATCTGAGAATAACCTGCACACAGGGAAACTCCACAAAGCAAAAGTGGTGCAAGGGCTGCCACCGCAGGACATGTGGAGTGAAATGAAAGCCAATCTAGAGGACAGGTTGTGGCAGTTTTTTTTCTCAGAGCCAAGTTAAAGCATTACGGAAGTAAATTTAATCTCATTGCAAAGATCAAGGAGGCCCCTGGATTTTTCTATAACACAAATAAACTTTGTTTTCCCCTCACCCCCACAGATCCATCGAGCCCAAATCACAAGCTAAAACTAACTCCAAAACAAAGCAATTCTGAAAAATGTGTGTGCCAAACACACAGAGTGGGTAATACTCTCTAAATATCTTATGGCAGCTACAATGCTGCATGGCTGCTGTGATGCCTTGCTATGTCCCGGTAGCCATAGTTGTCTATGCCGTAATGTCCCCTCCACCATCTCCTCTTTACCCATGTCAATACAGGACAGGAGGTGGAATGTATTCTACAACTACCTTAACCTCTCTGTCTCTGCTGGTGCTGACAGCTCAGTTCCCCAGGAAATAGTCAGAAGAGCCTCCACTCAGTCTGAGGCATCCTTATGCGCCTCTTCCCAGGGAACTGCTGTCCTTCTGAAACCTTAGAGTCTAGCAGCAAACTCACCAGTCACACTCATAAAGCACTCACCTGCCATGGCTGTGTTTTAAATGTGGCAGGTCATTATCAAAGGAGCTGGCTGGATAGGAAGAACAAGCATGGTAAGAGATCATGAGTTCCCGTGAATATATTTCGTGACAAGGAATTATATAAGTTCAAATATCAATATAAGATCAAAAGATTAAAATCAATCGTGAATAAATTTAGGCAAAAATCAGAAATTTAGGTAAATTTCTAAGTGTCCGATGCATAAAGCTCTCTAAGAGTCTTCCAGACAACAATTATGTTGTTTCAGACTGCCATTGATTAACTTACGGAACGGATTTTATAACTACATGAAAGAAAACCCAAGGATAAAAAATTAAAACTCATGTGAATTCTTGGATTAGATGATGTCATGGTGTATCAAGAGGAGTTACATTGCATTCACACTATCCAGTTAATCCCAAATTTCAGTGTTCCTGGTGGTTGCCTCCAGTCTGTTGGATACTGAATGCATTTCATTGATCTCCTATGTAGGATCACATACTGACTGTGTAGCAGAATCCAGGCCATTGCAGACTCTAGCAATGTTCCACGGTTATCCCACTCCCTCCCTGTAGCAAATTATAGCTGTGAATGTTGGACCCTTCTGAACTAGGCTGCTGTTCATTGCAGTTACAGGAACTGAACACAGAATATCTCAGGCTATTCCCCCTGTCCATAAGAAAGTGGATATATGGGATGCAATATGGGCAACTTGCAGCTGGGATAATTTGAATCAAAGAAAGGGGGGAGTTAAAGCCCTGAGTAGATGGAAGAATCAGTTAAACTGTCAGAGAAAGTTGACCATCGTTACCAAGGCACACTAAAAAAATTCAACATAAAGGAAACAGTGTGCTTATGAGCACCATTTACTTCCACTGTTATGCTACCATGACTGCTATGACTACATTCCTGAAGCTTTTACACTGAATGCAGTCCTCACCAGCCAAATAACATAAGTACTAGCATCTGAAAAATTCTTTCAGCTGAGAAAATACAAATATTAAAATTTTACACATGAAAAAAACACTCCGGTGAGGTTCTTTCATTGGCTTCTGCTAATTCTGTGTTCTCAGTGGAGGTTTGCTTGAGAAAAGACTGAGGGGCAAATGAGAAGAGGTGTGCAGTGCAGAGCGGGCATCATCATCTTGCTGAATGTCGCAAAAAGGCCTATCACAGAAACGGTGGTGTGCTGGTCTAGAGAGGAATGAGCATGTTAAGAGTGAAAAGAAAGAACAAGAGCAGAAGAACAGAAAGCACCTATAGGGTGATGGAAATCTTTATTAAATCAGAATTTCTTTAGCTGGCCTATTATTCAGAACATCTGTGTTCAGATAGTAATGCTTAATGTTATAAATTCTTTAGTTTTACTCAGATACTTTAAGACTAGGCAAATAATCTCTTCAGAACAGCTAGGGACAAAGATTTTCTGAGAATTGCCTAGAAGCTTCTAGACAATATTCCCTACAATATTTCTAACGTGGAGTACCCTGTATTCACATAGCTATTCACCTTCCAGCACATCATGATCTGTCCTCTTCTCCCCTGGCAGAAAAATACAATCTGCCCTCACATTTTACTAGCACAGGATACACTGCTGAATCCTCCCTACTGCTGAATCAGACCCAAACAAGGACCTCAACATTTTTGTTCCGTACTTCCCTAATGGAAGCTGATCTCTAAATACATTGACCACACTGGTGAGTAGTATGTTGGGCTGTAGAGCCATTTTTTAACTGCTTGTGGGAGGGGGTTATCCCCTCAAGAAAACCTGCATTTCAAGGAAATCTTTCAATGGTTCCTATAAACATGCATCTGGGTTTAAGTAAAGATAATATCCTTATGAACCCCTACTATCACAGAAAAATTGTTATCCAATGTGTGCATTCAGCACGGTGGGTAGGTATCCTGCACTCCTTTCCATTACTTAAAGTCCTTATGTAGTGTGGAATTCTGCACTTTGTGCACACTAAGACATACAAAGAAGCACAATCACTCTGCATCTGTACAATAAACTTTGAAAATAGCATAATTCCTCTCTTAGTATGCCACAGATCTTGCCTCTTCGAAGTTGATGATTTTGCTTTAAAATATAGTGATTGCATTACAAATTAAGTCATTCTCTGTACCATGATGTTAGCTAGGTGGGAACACTTCTAACAAAAATAAAAATAAAAGTCTTCCAAAATTTTGTTTTAAATCTGTAGACTACTAAATATGCAAGCAGAGCAAGCAATTCTAGTTACAAGATTTTAAATTAAAGGACAAGTGAGATTTCAATTCACAAGTTTTGAAAGTTTGGTCTCACTTGAGAAACAGTAAAAAAGGGTTCCTAGACAGTATATAAGGCTTTGCTGTTGGAGGTTGGTCAGGAATTTAAGGGACTGATGTGATTGGCCTCAGTCCCACTATCTGAGATAGAGAGACAGAGGGATCAAAGAAATGAAGCTGCCATCTACTGCTTGTTTTCCCTGCCAGGCCAGGAAAGTGTGATAGCAGAACAAACCAAAAATTGTTCTTCTCAAAATGACAAGTTCCCTAAAATCAGGATATGCAATGCTGTGCCTAAGGGGAAAGATATAGGATAGGGATGCCTAGTCTGGCAGAGAATGTTTTCTGAGAATGTCTTCCATCCATTAACACCATCAGCTGCCTAGTTGTGTCCCTATCTGTTTCCCTAGTCTCCCTGGTAGACCAGATAGGTTTACACCAATGGAATGCTTTTTCTCCTGTTCCCTAGAAAACCTGTTCTCTACAAGTTCCTGGGTAACTTCGTGTTATTTAACCAAGTTATAATTCCTACGGATGTGCACGGTAGGAGAGACCTTTTCACTAGTTAAATGGTAAAGGAGAAAGTAGGTTCCCTATGCAAATGTTGAACCATTCTTTCTGTGTTTCAGATGTCACTTGACATAGCTCCAGACATTTTCAAAGTATTTTGTGGCATTGAGGATTTTCTGACTTATAGTGCTATAGGATACGTTTCTTAGCAATTGCTGTAATGTACATTTTTACTAGCTTTAAAAAAAGTTGAGGTTCTACTTATGATGTGCTTTGCTTTTCTTAGATTTGCATCAATAAAAAAAATCTTGCTTAGGTTTTTATTGAAAAAAGTGCCCTGATAACACCTTTGGGTTTTTTTTTTTAAAAAAAAAAGCTCTTCTAAAGTTTTGTGCTGATAATAATTATGCACTGATTAATTGGATTAATTTCCTGGATGATCAAAGCGTGATAGGTAGTTTATAAGGCAGCTACAGAATGATGGCTCTCAAGAGCTACATGATGTAGTATGCTTTCTTAAATCTGGCCCAGCTGGTACAGAGAAGGAAATGAGGGCAGCAGAGAATAGATAGGAAGGATACTGTTTTCCAGAGCTGTTCTGATCCAGAAAGCAGGGACATGACTTGATAAGAAAGATGGGAGAAGGTATCAGTGATGAGTAGAGGCAGTGACGGCAGCCCTTTCTACAGCAGGCACATGCACCACTTTCATTTGCTCATTCTCACAATTTGGAAAGAGAAATAGTGATATTCAGAAATTATACTATCTCACCTCCTCCCAGTATATCCTTATCCATCACTGGAAATAAGTGTCCAGTCTGTCTTACAGAGTACAGTACCACTGTAAGTGCTGGGATGTTTACCAGTCTTTTCTACCATGCTCTTGGCACCCTGAGCATTTCCAGGAAATGAAAGATTGGTGACAGTGGGAATGGCAGCCTGGGTGACTGGATCAATTTACAGAGACTCAGCTGGATTGTTAAACGTCGAACAGGTTTTTGTCTGTCAAGCACATTTTCCCATAAAAAAGGGATTTTTTGTTAATTTACTGGAATGTTCCTACCCATTGGCATGACACAGGTGTCTAGACTGTGATGGTATTCCCAGCCTGAAATCCTATCAGAAATGCTGTAACAAGGCAAAACAGCCACACCAATACCAGAGCTCCACTTTTCTCCTTTCTGTTCTTATAAACCATCCTTGAACCTTGATCCTGTGTAGTCACTCTCCTAGTCATTGCTATAGTCAGTGCTGTTGACAAGGCAAAGTATGTCAGAGACAGACGTGATCCACAGCCTACTTGGGACACTGAAGAAGTGTGCTGCATGGTGGAGGAGCCTTTGAGGCATCTTTGATAGATGCTCTGGACATGCAAAGCAGCTGAACCGGTGCTAGCTGAGAGAGGTATTATCTAGTTACCTTGACTTCAGGCTAGAAAAAGGTATTTCGGTAAACAGATTGGACATTTGGGGTTAGCAGCAAAGCCATGTGGGAAAGCATCATGTCAGACAGCAACTTCTTTGGAAGAGAAATTAATTCCTGTTTCTGCAAGAGCAAAAATTC
Organism: Psophia crepitans; assembly: GCA_013399095.1. Classification (NCBI taxonomy): domain Eukaryota; kingdom Metazoa; phylum Chordata; class Aves; order Gruiformes; family Psophiidae; genus Psophia; species Psophia crepitans. The sequence continues at coordinate 13,425 of VWZZ01001941.1, forward strand.
CCCAGAAATGTTGACAATGACATCCTTATAAAGGCTGGGGTCTTATTGATGCATATATCTTTTAACAATGATGCAAGCTGGTTTGTACCGGTATGAATTGCCCATATAGACAAAATCTTGATGTCACAAAATGTGTGTGTAAAAAGGGAGATGGGGGGAAGAAGTCGTACTGCAAGATGCATCTCAATTTTAAACCAAAACAAATGTGTTTGAACAGTTTTTCCTAGTCTGTCAAGGAGTTTCAGACCCTAAAGGTATTTGAGCCTGTTCCCTTTCTTCTTAGGTACAACCACTAATCTCTCTCACTATTTTTTTTCAAAGATGCAACCTACTTACCCACCACATAAAATGCAGAAACTCATATTATCATGGTTCAGCTTTAGAGATTTACATTAGAATCAGTGAACCTTATTTTAGCACAATATATATGGTGAGCAATACAGTGAGAGAAGACTGGGTTTATTCCCCAGATAAGTCATTTATTTCTTTCCTCAAAGAAAAATCCAATATCCCGAGATCAGATGCATATTGAAGCTTTGGTGGAAGGAAAAAAAAAATCCAGACTTAGGTTGGATTAACATGTTCAAATTGGACACTCACTATCTGTATTCTCTGCAGAGCTGACTCCGTACATATTGCTTACTGTATACCACATATGAGACTGGCTTAAACATTTTCCTTGAAGAGGTATGTGGCCTGAACTTATTTACCTAGCAAATAATTTATGAAACCTTGTATTTCTTTTCATGTCAATTTTTTATTGTCATTTTGTTTAATGCATTTGTCAACTACGAATTTCAGAGATTCAGGCCATGAAACAGATGTAAATATCACCAGAAAGTCTGTATATGTTCAAATCCCTCAATAAACAGTTTAGGAAACTGGTAGATATTACAGAGTTATTCTTTTTTTCTTTTTAATCAAAACATCTAAAGATTGTTATAATCATTTTGTTGTGAGGAGACCAGGGAGGATATTTTAAATTGTCAAAACTGGCATTTCTAACTGGTCTTTTTTTTTCTCTGTCAACTGTCTGCCAAAATCTGGAATTATTCAGTTTTTTACTCTTTGGGAAAAACGCAGAAATGGAAAAACTCATATTTTAGTAGACATGAGACAGAGGAACCGTTACTGTATTTTTTAGCCAGTTCTACATCCATGTTTCCAAGTCCCATGATGGTCAGCAGCCTTCCCATGCCCATAGCATCCATCTCCCTTCCTTACCCCTCTCGGTTGGTTACAGATTAGACCCCCTCTACCGATTTCCTTCTGAAGCACTTACACAGCTGCCACCACAGGGCCCCTCAGGGATTTTGTGGGGTCTGACCCAAAGCGATTACTCTGTGGCATGGGTTTTCTATGACTTAACCAAGCGTGAAACCTGGACCTCAAGTCTGAGTTTCACAAACACAAGATTGTCTCTTACCTGTCAAACTCTGGTGAATTATTCGAACTTGAGATTCATCTACTGCCCTGATTTAATTTAGTGTATTTGGGGGTAAAAAGAGAAAATATCTTTTATCACTGTCTTATATAGAGTATCTTTGACAAAATACAGGAATCATTCAGTAGTGGTATACTACGAGCATTCTGTAAAAATAAGAGCAACTTTAGGGTGCATGTTATCAGAATTAATATGGGAGCCCAGTCCTCTGGCCACGGCCAAAACCTCCACTCTGCTACAGTGCTAACAAAAAGATGTCCCATATGTCAAATTATCTACCATCTCATTTAACGATAAAGGACAACAAACCAATGTGTATAGAGATTGTGGAGATAATGCAGTTCTGTGTGGTCAGTACAATACTCAGTGGCCTCAGCAGAGTAACCACTGCTGAATTTTTTGTTGAAGGGAGAAGGTCAATCACAGGTCTCAGAGCAGAGGGGTGAAAAGGAGGTCACCTATCCAGATGTATGGCAGTGAAGTCTGTACCATGCAAGAACACACAAAAATGCAACTTGAAATTCTTACTTTAACCTTCAAAAATTTTTTCTTAGATAATAGCTGGCCCAGGAGTGGCTGTAGGGGGCATTCAGACACAAATGGTTGCACGGGGTGCCATGGTAGAGATGCTGTGCTTAGGTGTAATCTCTCCCACCTCTGCTCCTGCCGGGGACTGGGCAAATGGCTCCTGTGGGCAGCAGCAGCTTGCAGGCCACGTGCCTTCAGCAGAACATGATCTTTAATTACTTCTCCTCTTTTTCTTTCCTTCTTTTAGTGTTGAAAGATGCTTCTTATCCAAGGAAACATCCATGTAAAGAGATGCATGAAGGAACCTAAGCTGCAGGTGTTTTATTGAAGGCACCATCTCGGTTGGGTTGGCGCTAGTTACAGTTTCAACCCTTTGCTCGGTGGTTTTATTTATAAATAACATTATCCTGGAGGGGAGAGAGCAGAGAATATCAGCACATATGGTATGTCAAATCCCCTACTGCTTGGAGACCCCTGAAATGCTTAGGTACAAAAGGGCATGCTTAGGGCTCTAAAAATCTTGCTTTTTGTCATTTTAAGCCAGACCCTTAACATTATTTTAATGGAGTTGTTTTGAATTTAATTATGCATCTGTTGTATAATACACTTACAATAAATACCTCTAGTTATTCTCCTTAAAATCCCTTTCTTTCCAATATTGACTGCTCTAATTTACTTTTATGCAAACAGCCTAGTCAGATTTAATAAAATGTCTTAGTAGCATGTTTAATGACATCATTCCCCCTAGGGACAGCTGGGAAAATGACCTTCCCTTTTACGAAAGAAGAGGATTAATTTTTATTGTCTGCCCCAGTTAATGCGTGTTTAGACATAAAGGCCCGATCAATATGACAGAGAGTATAGTGATTTTACTCACAGTAGTTTCTAAATGGACATTTCTTACTAATCCATTTTTATAAATCACTTTAAAGGCCTTATTGATCTTTAATTGGGAGTTACACCTAATCACTCGAGTGCAACGCATGGCTAGTTGGAACATTTTAACCCTTTCTGCACAACTCTTTAAAATTCATATCACAAGAACTTTTGCCCTCTCCTCCCCTTCAGTACACATTATATAGCATCCTTAACTCCCAAACACATCTCACCCAGACCATCACACACCAGAGGAACAAAATACTAGGGAAAAGTTATACCAAAATCTGTTAAAAAGACAGTATTGCATGTGTGTGTCAAAAATATGCCCATAGACAATTAGGGGCAAAAAGCCCATTTTGACTTTTAAAATACAAATGTGCAAAGCAAATACATGCAGTGGAAAATGGGGAGCTACATTATATGAGAGGTTTCTTTTACATCTCTGACTTCACCAAGCTTCTAATCATAACTGCTAACTATTCCTTTCTTTTATTAAAGATCAAGCCATGTCCAGAGAAGGGCAACGAAACTGGTGAAGGGGCTGGAGCACAGGTTTTATGAGGAGCGGCTGAAGGAACTGGGCTTGTTTAGTCTGGAGAAGAGGAGGCTCAGGGCAGACCTTATTGCCCTCTACAACTACCTGAAAGGAAGTTGTGGCGAGCTGGGGGTCGGCCTCTTCTTGCAGATAACTAGTGACAGGACAAGGGGGAATGGCTGCAAGTTGCACCAGGGAAGGTTCAGGTTGGAGATGAGGAGAAATTTCTTCTCGGAAAGGGTGATCGGGCACTGGAACAGGTTGCCCAGGGAGGTGGTGGAGTCGCCATCCCTGTGGGTGTTTAAGGAAAGGTTAGATGTGGTACTTAGGGACGTGGTTTAGTGGGTAATAGGTGGTGGGGGGATGGTTGGACTAGATGATCCTTGAGGTCACTTCCAACCTTAAGGATTCTATTCTATTCTATTCTATTCTATTCTATTCTATTCTATTCTATTCTATTCTATTCTAAAAGTGTTTGAACAAGCATACAAACACATATTTGAACAAACATATTGCCTTGTGGAGAAAGTTCAGTGAAATTCAGAAACTCGTAAGTGGATCTTGGAATTTTGTACTGATTATATAGTCCTAGGATTCAGAATGGCTGGCAGTTCTCTCGATTAACTTAACTCACTGTTCTCATTGTGTGAAGAACGTGTGTCTGTATGCGTTTGTCGATCATAGAATGGTTTGGGTTGGAAGGCACCATCAAGATCATCTAGTTCCACATATATATTACAAACATACATTGGTGTGGGCACAATAAAAAAATAGTGAGCTCAACACATTCATAAGTTTTTTAAATTACATTTTTACATCCTTGCAAAAGTCTTGAAAAAAGTTGAACCCCAAGATTTTATTCACTTCTCACTGGAACATTCTTTTGAACTGAACAGTACCTCATGATTTATACAAATGTACTAGTGTAATTATATGATAATATTTATAGTCATAGACCAGAAAAATGTCTTCATCTATTTTTACCATCTATTTTTACCATCATTTTGTGAATGATTTTTGAACAAACCAGTTTGCAGTTGTGAAGTAGACAGCACTAAATTGGAACCTATTCTATGACTTATTTAGTTGCACAAATGGAAAACATTATCATAAAATGTTAAACTTCCGTGGTTACTGCATTCACATAGATTTCTTGATAATGGCTGAATTAATTTTAAAATTATTTAAGAAAATGTCCTCCTGGACTGAGACATTCCAAACTAAGAAAACCCACAAATGCAGCACTTTGCAATCACAGTATTTACATTATTATCACATCAGTAATATGAGCCTTTCTCTAGGACACTAAAACAGAATTTTGAGAGAGGCAATTAGTAAGAAAAGAATTTGGAAAGAAATATTAAAGTCCACTGCATAAATTTAATCTGCTTTATTGCTACAATTTTTGAGTTTCCACCATGGTCTTCTATAGGATTTTCTGTTCATCAAGGTTTCCTATAGCAGAACAAAGATTAACATAGCACACATGCCTAGGGCTTTTGTCTGTAACTGGAACAACCTGGAACACATAATTCTCTTAACAAGTTTAAAGACTTTGCGACTGAAAAGCTAATGGATACATCCAGGCAAAACCCAGTAAAGGTAAAGATGGCATTTAATATTTTGAAACTGCCTCTAAAAAATAATTATACACTATACTCTGCTACCATTTCAGGTAAGTATAGCCATTTCCCAGCTAAAAAGTACATAGTGCCATAAAATTCTAGAAGCAAGTAAAAGAAAATTCCAGGTATTTAGGTTTTTTTGTTTAAAATTATTTTTGGTTTTCCTTCCTTTAAAAGAAGACGAGGTGGAAAAAAAGAGGAAGGTGATTCAGGTACAACTCTAGAAAGCCACTGGAAATCTTCTGCCTTGCAGTTTCACATGTGCCCCTTTTATCCCAGAAAAATAACCAGATGCTCGATTGCGCTTCTAAAGCTGAAGCTGAAAGAGTGAAAGACACACCATCAGTTTGAAAACTGGAGCAGACCATGTGATAGCTTTTAGTTGTGATTCTGATCAGTCATTTACTAGTACCTGTTTTTGAACATACTTGCTAAGCTAATTTCAGAGGTAAATATTTCTGAGTATTTTTGGTGAGTTAAGTGGAACAGCTTGAAATGTATCTAATCTTGCCCTAGAGAAGGGAATGTCTCATATTGAACTGTAATAAATTCCACCCTTTTGCAGAAAAGAAGCCTAAATCTGTACATTTAAGACTGGCAAAAGGTGAGTAGGATTTAAGCTGCACGTGAGTTCCAAATATTCCTAGCAGTGGCTACATATACGAGGCTGGGGATTCCTCATCTAGAAACTGAACAAATTCTGGCCTGCTTTAGAAACAAGTTCAGAATAACCCTGGATGGCTAGTGGTCTACCTCCCACTTGAGCAGCCAGTAATTTTGTGAAAAAGAAGGGACTAATCTAACTAATACTTTACACGAGACCAGGAGTCATTAGTATTTTACTTTCTACACAGCAAAGACTTCACATCTATGGAAAGTGCAGCCAGCACTCAGCTGAAACATAAACAGCTGCTGTTTCTACTGCTGAGAGGGAGCCTGGCTTGGAGGAAACAGGAGGTGCAGAACTCAGCTCAGATACTTAAATTAAGTGATGGGGTCACGTATTCTATGCAAGAGGAGAGAATAGAGTGGAAATGCTCATTCAAAACTTTAACCATATAAAAGCACTTGGAATGTGGGTTGAAACATGATTACTAGACATACTGAAGTGTCCTATAATATCAGAATCAGCTATTTCTTTTGCCATTTGTAGTTATGAGATAACTATTAATATAACCGGTGACTAGCAGGTGGGTTTTGCCCCTCTTGGACTCTGACTTGTAAATAACTGAACAGGAAGATGATGCTCCCAACAGCATGAGAGTAATAATTAGTTTGTAAGACAAACACTATTTAATGAAATTTAAAGTGGAAATGCATATGGCAGCACCCTTGGACTCTGAAGAAACACAAGGCCATGCCAGGCTGTCTTTCCCTTCATCAGAGTACCTTTTCAGTTTGTGTAACTTGAGCTATAGTCTTAAGCTCTTTGAAAACTTGGTAAAAGAAAGCAGTATTGCCACAATGATGAATGGATGTCATGTTCTTATTTATTCAACTTTTGTTTCCTGTTACCTTTAGTTTCTGATTGCATCTTTCCTATGGGAATAAAGCAAAGTTGGAAATTTTTTTCCCAAAGGTTAAGTACAGATCTGCCTTATAACTCTCAGCAAGAATCAGTAACTCAAAAGATTGGATTAATATTTGTTTATAAATCAAAGAAAAGTATAACAACTGAGGTAAAAGAAGAAGAAGAGACAAGGAGAGAGAGAGAGGGAGAAAGGGAGAGAGAGAAAGAAAAAGACGAAGAGAGGAGGAGAAAGAGAGAAAGGGAGGAAGAGAGGGAGAGGAAGAAAGAGGGGAAAAGAGAAAGGAAGAGAGAAAGAAAGAGGGGGAGAGAGAGGGAAAGAAAGGAGAAGAAGAGAAAGAGGGAAAGAGAGAAAGAGAGGAAAGAAAGGAAGAGAGGAAGAAAGAGGAAGAGAGGAAGAGAAAGGAGAAAGAAAGAAGGAAAGAAGGAAAGAAGGAAAGAAGGAAAGAAAGAAGGAAAGAAAGAAAAAAGAAAGGAAAGAAGGAAAGAAGGAAAGAAGGAAAGAAGGAAAGAANGAAAGAAAGAAAGAAAGAAAGAAAGAAAGAAAGAAAGAAAGAAAGAAAGAAAGAAAGAAAGAAAGAAAGAAAGAAAGAAAGAAAGAAAGAAAGAAAGAAAGAAAGAAAGAAAGAAAGAAAGAAAGAAAGAAAGAAAGAAAGAAAGAAAGAAAGAAAGAAAGAAAGAAAGAAAGAAAGAAAGAAAGAAAGAAAGAAAGAAAGAAAGAAAGAAAGAAAGAAAGAAAGAAAGAAAGAAAGAAAGAAAGAAAGAAAGAAAGAAAGAAAGAAAGAAAGAAAGAAAGAAAGAAAGAAAGAAAGAAAGAAAGAAAGAAAGAAAGAAAGAAAGAAAGAAAGAAAGAAAGAAAGAAAGAAAGAAAGAAAGAAAGAAAGAAAGAAAGAAAGAAAGAAAGAAAGAAAGAAAGAAAGAAAGAAAGAAAGAAAGAAAAAGGAAATTACAGAAAATATTTCGGTATGTGCATACACATACAGAGTTGTTTTCATACTGATGAGCAAATACAGGAATAAGAAGTATTTTGATCAGGAATTGTCATTCTGTGGGATTCAGAAAGCATAGTTATGTCATTAGGTAACAATCTATAATTAACTCATTCAAGTATCTGTGAAGGACACTGCTGAGCCAAGGACAGGAACAACCATTCCACCCACATATTCAAATAAAAGCAAACAAAAGTTCTTGCTGCCTGTCACCATAGTCAGAACCTTCATGAAAGCTGGTTGATGTGCAGTTATTATTCTGGACATTATCCTTCACTAGAGGGACTGTGTGAAAAACCTTTATTTCCCTGCACAGAAAACATTGTATTTTAAAGGAAATATGCAAAATTTACATGAAAATAAACCAAAAATCAAATCATACTCAAAAAAAACTTTAATGTTTCAAACGTTCTGAACTGTGAGAGAGAGGTGAAACACTTCAGCGGTGCTACTTTAACTCCTGACACAGCAGTCAAGAGAGAACAGCAGAGTTCATTGGCAACCATCCTATTATTAACCACTTCAGCGACAGCACAGATCCCAGCATTGCTTTATACTCTGTGTTAGAATATGTGTCATAAAACATGGGCAGGAGATGGGCAGAAATGACAACAGGACAGCTTTGAAAAATATGCACATTATAGAGGTGTATCACATGGATACAATGAAACATTCATCATGCTTTCCTTCTGTTCATTTTTAATCGAGGATTTAAGAGGCTGTTCGTAGTGTTCCCCAGTATTGAAAAAAATTTTTATTTTCTTAAAATGTTTTTTTTCTGAAAGATTCCCAAAGCTCATTTTAATTAAAATATAGTTATTGGTTAAAGATTAATAACTTAATTCTTTTATTATGTATGTAGATCATAATAGGCCACTAAATTCAAATAATTTGTTGCAGGTTTACACTGATATGACTGAAAGAAGAATTTGGCTCATGGTTCTCAGTTATTACTCCCACAGCCTCACTGACTTACAGTAGGGGCACAAATGAGAACATAATTTAGCCCAACTTATACAGTTATGGATACTAATTTCCCAAGGATAAGTTTTGATTTGAGGGAAGTTTATTCCAAGTGACTCTCACTAGTCCAGGGAAGGGAAGGGAAGGGA
>VWZZ01001945.1:0-13529 GCA_013399095.1 Psophia crepitans
TATGATTCTATGAAAAATAAAAAAGAAATTATTGACTTTTTTTTAAAAAAAAAGGTCTAAGAAACAAGGCAATAAGGAAATGTATTATGTCAAAAGGTAAGAATTTTGCATTATAGTTTAATAAAATAAAATAAAATAAAATAATGACATAAAATAAAATAATGACATAAAATAAAATAAATCCCATTCCATTTCAAACTCCTCATGTCTTTATAAATACATGGTTCTTCGATCCACTAAAGAAAAAGAAGAAAAAAATCACAAATTTGCATCTTTTAAACAGCCACAAACCATAAATCCAGGCTGTTAACACAAACTGAGGGTTAGTCTCCCTTTGCATTTCCTGTTTTACATCATTATAATTCCATTTGCTACAGTGTTGTTGCTCTTGATTTTATCTGGGCAGGAGTTAATTACAACTAAAAAGCTTTTTTCCTTTTCTCTCTTTACTTTTTCCTCCTTTTTTCAAACAATTGGCTAGTTAAGCCAGCCATGCCAAATGACACCTGTGTCATATGTCACCTCTCCCTCAGATGCTGGTATGACTGTAGGCTTACCTTTTACCAAGTGATCCCATTTCAGTTAGAAATGAAACTCAGCATGCTACATGGCAGAGTATCCTTCCAAAGAAAGAGCAAGCAGATCTGTAAAACTAATGCTGAAAACCTTACCTGGCTGAGATGGAGGCTTTACATTCTGGTCACTGCATGGGCATCTTGCAGTTCTGTTCCTCCTCCTTCTTCTCCCTTTACCTATTTGGACTGTTGGCAGTGTGGGACAGGGCTTCTTCTCACAAGACCACATAGGACAGGAGGCCTTTCGCTGAGGCTGAAAACTGTAAACACCATTTAATCTGAGCATAGCACATTGGAATCATCCCTAACTAATGCTACTGCATCTGTTAAAATCAACTTTGCAAAATTATGTTCAAAAAAAATTCAGTCTAACTGCAAAATTTCCACAGACACTCTTCCCTTCATGCTGGTGTACTCCCACCCCAGCCTACCCCTCATCACCTGCCCTGCCAGCATTTCCAAATCTTCACCTCAGTCTTCACAGGTCTAGGTCCTTCCCCTCCTGCCAGAAGTCAAATCTTCCTTGGACACCATACATCCCAGTCAATGTTACAAACTTTGCTCTACTCTAATGGAAAATTTCCTGTGAAACATGTACACATTTAGTGTTCTGCCACCTTCTCCTGAAAAATGAGAAACGAATGCTTCAGAAGATTAGAAATTCTGCGATAATGCTTGGGCAACATTTTCTGTCTCATTTGCTGAGGACAAATGCTGAAGGTACCTGCCTTCTGAGTCACCATGCACTCATTGTCTGCCAAGGTTTAATAAGGAACTATAAATAACAACATGGCAACTTTTGTTTCAAAGTTAAGAAAAAAAAATACATAAGCACTTAGAGGACAAATAAGCTATAACTTTAGTCCAGCTTCAGGACCTACATGTAGTCTTAGATCACTTTTCAAAGGAGAAGTATCTCAGCTGAGTTGATGTCCCTGTTACAGAAAGCAAAGATAGAAATGGTAGAGCACCGTTTATTCTAAACCTTTAGGATGACTTTCTTTGGTGGTCACACTTAAGGAAATTCTACACAAGACAACAGGAAAAACCTGGCATTTATATGTGAGGAGTTTGTGTTATCAGTCAGCTGGGTCCTATAATGACCTGTGTTCCATTCTATACCCAAAGTATTGTATGCTTTCTGAATAATGCTCACTGTTGAGAAGAAGTGAATCTAAATTTGTGGATTTTAAGCTGAGTCCATGTGTACAAAAATTTTTTCTTCTTAAGAAGAATCATTAAGGTTGGAAGTGACCTCAAGGATCATCTAGTCCAACCATCCCCCCACCACCTATTACCCACTAAACCACGTCCCTAAGTACCATATCTAACCTTTCCTTAAACACCCGCAGGGATGGTGACTCCACCACCTCCCTGGGCAACCCGTTCCAATGCCCGACCACCCTTTCCGAGAAGAATTTTCTCCTAAACTCCAATCTGAACCTCCCCTGGCGCAACTTGCAGCCATTTCCCCTTGTCCTGTCACTAGTTATCTGCGAGAAGAGGCCGACCCCCAGCTCACCACAACTCCCTTTCAGGTAGGTGTAGAGGGCAATAAGGTCTCCCCTGAGCCTCCTCTTCTCCAGGCTAAACAAGCCCAGTTCCTTCAGCCGCTCCTCATAAGACCTATGCTCCAGCCCCTTCACCAGTTTCGTTGCCCTTCTCTGGACACGCTCCAGGGCTTCGATATCTTTCTTGTGGTGAGGGGCCCAAAACTGGACACAGTACTCGAGGTGCGGCCTCACCAGGGCTGAGTACAGGGGGACAATCACCTCCCTGTTCCTGCTGGCTACACTATTCCTGATACAGGCCAGGATGCCGTTGGCCTTCTTGGCCACCTGGGCACACTGCCGGCTCATGTCCAGGCGAGCATCAATCAGCACTCCCAGGTCCTTTTCCTCTACACAGCTTTCCAGCCACCCCGCTCCCAGCCTGTAGCGCTGCCTGGGGTTGTTGTGGCCAAAGTGCAGGACCCGGCACTTTGCCACATTAAACCTCATCCCGTTGGCCTCAGCCCAGCGATCCAACCTGTCCAGGTCCCTCTGCAGAGCCATCCTACCCTCCGGCAGATCGACACTTCCCCCCAACTTGGTGTCGTCTGCAAACTTACTGAGGGTGCACTCAATTCCCTCATCCAAATCATCAACAAAGATGTTGAACAGGATGGGCCCCAGCACCGACCCCTGGGGCACACCACTCACGACCGGTCGCCAGTTGGATTTGACTCCATTCACCACCACTCTCTGGGCCCGGCCATCCAGCCAGTTATGAACCCAGCGAAGAGTGTACCTGTCCAGACCATGGGCCTCCAGCTTCTCCAGGAGAATGCTGTGGGAGACCGTGTCAAAGGCTTTGCTGAAGTCTAGGTAGACTACATCAACAGCCTTTCCCTCATCCACCAGGCGGGTCACCTGCTCATAGAAAGAGATGAGGTTGGTCAGGCAGGACTTCCCTTTCACAAACCCATGCTGGCTGGGCCTGATCCCCCGGTTGTCACAGACATGGCATGTGATTGTCCTCAAGATGACCTGCTCCATCACCTTCCCTGGCACCGAGGTCAGGCTGACAGGCCTGTAGCTCTTTCTTGTACTAAAATGACATTTGGTGATCCATCAGCTTGCAATAGTTCTTGCTGACTTTCTTCAGAATATTACATTGTTTCTAGAATATGTGACCAGCTTGTGCCTTCCAAGTCGCTGTTAACATCTTTTATTTGTATTGTGCTAACACTGAAGAGTCCAGTGACAGGTCAAGACACTGCTTTGCTGGATCCTGCAGAGATGACAGAACAAAGAAGGTGTCCTTGCAGATGAGAGTTGACTTTTTGTACCTTCCCATTTCCCTTGATGCAAACTGGGTTGGCAAGACTGAAATTAATACAGTTGTTCTCTTTTAGTACGAAAACAAGAAAATGCAGACTTGAAAAGCATGGTGATGAAAGACAGGGTGAGCATGTCTTTTTTTTCCCTCAGCATACCGCTTCTCTCCTATGTATTGGCTTTGGTGATCTTCAACCTTCCATCTTCTCCCAAACATTTAATGGGCAGGATTTAACAGTGATTATCCAGGTTAACACTTGGGAAACATAGCCTGAAGGTAAAAATTATGGAAGAACTGCCTAAAGTTCACCACAAAACTCTATAGAGAGTACAATGCACAGGAGGGAAAACCTACCAAGCAATTTTAAGTGTTATTTTTCAAGTTCATTAATAAATGTAGAGAATTTTAAAAAGGGAATTATGCTTCCTGAAGTCCTGAGGGATTTTTCTACCAACTGTCTGAAAATTATCATTTTTATAGATAAGCCAATTAAAGGGAAATAAGGCTTTTGCATCATATCATGAGTACTAAACAGGGAATTTAAAAGGATCTATTTCTGCTTAATAATTTAATAAGATTTTGTGTTTTGTACTCTCACAATGAGCAGTTGAAGAACAAAACCTTTTCTATAACTTCAATTAGAAGTGAGTTATTTATTGATTTGGGACATAAGGACGGGATTCTTTATGGCTATATGTAGCTTTCCAATAGCAACTATTTTGGTTTGAAGAGGAGAAGGCTCTGAAATGGTGATTCATAGTCCTGCACAAAGGTGATAAGGAGGCAGCCCAAATGCAGCCCTTCAGTTATTGGCCTAATCCCACTGGTTCTGAGTAGTGCAAAAGCTCTTATTTATCTCAGTGGGCTTTGGATCCGTCTCTTAAGTGCACCTCTCTTGCTCAGGCTAGAAGTGGCAATATGATAAAGGTGTGGCCTGACATTTTTGTCATAGGAAAGGGAGAATCCTGAGTAACCTTGTTAGTCCAAAATAAATTGTATTTGAATCTCCAGGAAGTCTTATACCAGGAGTGCTCAGCCAACCTCCACTCCTGCAATTAAGCTCAAATTGTGAACCTAGAATGCTTTGCTGTGCATAAGCATATAATTCAGCTTCACAGTGAAGCACCCAAGGAAAACATACTGCTATGAACAGCGAGGGAGAGAAAGAAGGAAAGAGACACAGGCAGAGACAGAGGCACTGCTGTGGATCGTTTACTGTGCGTGGAGACATGGATCAGCCCTGCAGACACACCCAAGTACTCAGGGGAGGCTTTATCTGAGCCTACCTAGGTTAGATTTTAAAGATGCACAGGACAAAAAGAGCTTTCTGTGAGTCTTGTTTATGACTGTAACTAGTCAAACTACTTCTGATAGAACTTTTTTTCTTTTTTTCATAGAAATGAGTTTTTGAATAAAAAGAATGTTTCAATGAATAATTTTTGTTAGCCCCTCAAAAAAAACCACAAACAAAAAAACCCCAACAATTAGCAGATTTTGGGGTTTAGATTTTTATTCAGTTTCAGATTTTTTGTTAAATAATGGATTCTATAGTCAGTTTAGGAAAAGAAAAAGTCCTACAGAAAACCAATTTCTATTTTTCAATAAATTGTGCAGGGAATGTATGAGCAGGTAAATTATAGACACACTGAACTCTTTAAAATAAGTTGAAGATTATGTGCATGTTGTCCTAGTGCCACAACATGGTACCAATTCAAGGCTTCATAGGAGCATAAGCCAATTTATCTGGCGCTCATTCTGGGAATGTCAACAGAGCAGGATCTGGGGAAAGAAAGCTGGAGGAAGAAAGAGTATGTTCCTCTGTTCCTCCTCTCCCCTCTAAATCCCCTGCCCTTTCAACTGATCTGATTATTCTGCTCTGCCACAAGCATGCCAGCACTGTTTCTTCTACAGAAAAGAGTAGGAGGCAGGCTTGGAATGAAAAAATGGAAAAACCTCAGGGGAAAGAGAAAGAAGAAAAAGAAGAGTAGGGCTAATGAGCCCTTGCAGACTTCTAGGGAATCCTTCTTAACTCCCCAAAATAATTCCAGTAATTGCCTTTTATGAAGGTGGAAGCAGAAATTTGCTCTGTGTTTTCAATTGTTCAGGAGAGAGAGAGATGAGCCAATTGGACAACATACCCTGCTCAAACAACTATATTCTTCTGCTAGACATTAGCAGTATATGCAGCTGCAATTACATAGGTGTTCAGGAAAGTCTTTGGGCATAAACTGATGCTTAGTTTGCCTAGGCAAAAAGGCTGTCCCTCAGTAAGCACCTGTGAATTCTGCTGGGCAGAGCGAGGCAGAAAAAAATTAAGGACCACACAGGCTAAGCAGCTTCAGACATTTTTCCCCCAGCTTTATGGATGGGTGAAGAGATTTTGTTTTGACATCTGACCCAGGGGCCCGAGTAACATGATCATATATTACTTATTAGCTAATACAGTTCAGCGCAAGACCCTTTTTGCTTTCTCTCTGTTCTATATACACTGGAGAAATGAAGACTGTAATACACAGTTCCAGGAAAGGAACACAATAAAGCATACTTACACTATATATTACTCCTTGGCATAAAGAATAGTAGTGAAAACCCCTGGCATAGCCATATATTATCTATATGCTGCCATCTGAGAAGTCTGCGCATATTTCTTTACCACAATGCACAATTGTGCTGCTCACACATGTGAAAAGGCTGGGATTTTATATCATAGCTATATGTGTGCGCACACACATCTGTGAGTGCTTGTGCAGGTGTCTACATGCACATGCATTCCTCCAGCTCTATATCTAGATTTAGTTTGATATTCCTTGTTTCTTACTGTGTCAGACTTGCACTGCCCATGTTCAAGGAGGCAATCATAATAATGACTAACCTGTCAGTCATGCTTGAACTGCTCCTGACAAAAGGCTGGACTGAAGGAAGAGAATGTGAAGCTGTTAACCTATAACAGCAGAAACTGTATATAGAAAGACCTAAGCTCGCTTGGGATGGCAATAAAGAGAAGATGTGGAAAAAATACAAACTGGTATGTGGGCATTAAACCCGAAGCCGATAGTAAATCATGAGATATGAACATTGCTTTTAATGAACCCAAAAGTGAGACTGCTTTTTTACCAGCTAAGGATCCTTTCAAGAAAAACAAAGCGCAGCTGAGTGCAGAACATGGCCCTCTCCTCTAATTCCCCTGAATTAGGAAGGTAGACCTAAGAGGTCCATGTAAAGTCAGCTTTGGCTTTTTTTTTCTCCCTTTTAATGCGAGTTTCTGACTTCACGTGTCACTTATTATGGATAAATTTTCAGCTTTCACAATTTTGCTGTCAGGAAGGAGGGTGTGTGTGTATGTGTGGTGGTGGTGATGATGATGGTTTCTGCACGATCTAATACCTTCATCCCATTTCCTGCAATATCGTTCACAGACTGAATGTAAATACTGATGGTACACCGCATTACACTGAAGTTCATATTTTTCTTTTTAAACTATTATGCTTTTTTTTTATATATATGCTGTTTCTTTCTGATTGTTTTTTTCAGGGGCAGCTTCATTCCGAGTAATGGAGCACTGGGTATTAAATTAGTGTGCCTATAGTCCAATGAACTCAGTATGCTGCACATCTTGTTACTATACTTAATCTAAATAACCTTTTTTATGCTCTGCTGGAATGGCATTTTCAAAAGGCTATATAGTAGTAAATGAGTGTATATGTCAGTAAGGATTTGCTAGACAAATCAAATCTTCCTGACAAGTACATTTATTCATTACTATTTACTACACACTCTAGTTTGAAGGACAATTTTTGTGATTGGATCATTAACATTTACTGTCATTTTGGCAACATTTTCCAACTTTTCTCTTTACCTCCTTTCTTGCCTGTTGTGTGCTTAGCAGCCTCTGCCTAACAGAAGCTAGCTTTACAAGGATTATATCACCAATATGTTAAACCGATCTTTTTTTCCCCTGTCAGGCTGGTTTATTGCACAGAAGGCGCCTAAGTATTAAAGTAAATGTTAAATACAAGGTTCCTAAGTGCAACATTAAGAGTCTACCACAGTTACAGCCTTGATAAACAGCAGAGAATATTTTCTTACGAGATCGCCACTTCTTGACAGGTATATTTACATATTAATTTTTTTCAGGCCAGATCTTCAGTAGATATAAATCAATACATTGATCCCAAACTGAAGGCTTGCCTCTGACATTGAAAAATACCATGCAATTATGTGAAGCTTCAATATATTTTGCTCTTCTTGGGTTTTATTTTTATTTTTTATTGAGGCTTCATTTGAATAAAATCAATTTCAGTAAACTTTTACTTAGCAAAAAGTAAATGAGGAAAATAAGGAGTTTTCCTGTTCGGCAGGATTTGTCCTTTATCTCATCAAGTGTTAAGAGATGGCAAAATTGCTCATAAAATTGCTGATGTGGGCAAGTGCTGGAGACTGTGGGAAGCAGAGTCCAGGAATAAAAGCACTGTGCTCAGGCAGATAGTATGTCAGAAGAGAAGCACGAAGATCACATCTATGAAGAATCTAGCTTTCTTCACCAACGAGGCACAACATAATAGAATTCTATCTCTAAAAGTTTGTGTAAATTTATTAATCCAGAAAAATACCCTGTCTCTAGGATATTTCCAAGCTAAAACCTTCACATAAAAAAGCTCACAAAAATATGCAAGTAGCCAAAGAAGCCTCCCATAGACAAAATTGTATCAGAAGTGCATGTCACTTTGGAGTATGGCACCTGGCATGCTACTGAAAGTTCAAGATACCTACCTAAAGCCAGTGACACTATTTTTGAGTGACAAAACCAGGAAAGGAGTCAATTTCTTGCAAAATAAGTGGTGGGTCACCAGGACTTAGCTTGGAATTAAATCACCCAAAGAGAGATTGTGGTATCTTCAAAACAGTACTAATTGTTAAAAAGAAACCCAACAACTTACTAGAAGCACTGTTAACGCAGCAGAGATCCAAATGGTAGACTGCACGCAGTGCTGCATCCTGTCTCATTAGGGTTTACTGAAAAACTGAAGCATCAAGAACAATGATAAAAAATGGGGGAGGGAGGAGGAGAACCCTTAGGAATTATAGATTTCCATGTGAATTGCCACCTTGTTGGTTAAATCCTGATTGCCTATTAGTCAGTATTTAAAAAGTCTCAGAGTAAATGAAATACAAAATGAAAATTTCCCAAGAAATCAAAATAATGACAATAATTTAAGAAATAGGTTTTTAATATAAAATTTTTAAAAAATCTTACTTTGCTATTTACATTTCCCTGAAGTTAAGATAAAAGTCCAAATACTGACGTTACATATCGGTTTTCCCTAAGCAGTCTAACATGGTTGCCTAACCAGCACCAAAATCTGTCTGCTCACTTGGCTAGCTATAAATAAGTAGAGAACTTGGTTGCACAGATAGCCTAACCCTCTAATTCTCCCCAAGATGGCTATGGGGAGTCCTTGGGGAACTGGGAAAGCCTTTAGCGTTTTTCTTGAGCCAGTTTCCTG
This sequence comes from Psophia crepitans, assembly GCA_013399095.1. Lineage (NCBI taxonomy): Eukaryota > Metazoa > Chordata > Aves > Gruiformes > Psophiidae > Psophia > Psophia crepitans. The sequence goes on from VWZZ01001945.1 coordinate 8,900, forward strand.
TCAGTGGAAATGACTTTCAAGACAAACCAGAAATCTTCTTGGAAAATTGGTTAAAACTGTGATGTCCTTGAGAAACATTTTAATTGTGACAAAGTGCCACGTTCCACTGGAAAAGAAGTTTCGGCAGCAGTATTTCTTACTGATTCTCATAAGAGCAGTTTGGATTTCCTATTTCCAGCTGAGCCTATAAGCAGGTCCATTCAGAAGACCATGTTGCAACTGGTAGAGCCAATAGTAGAGTCAGGCAGAGCAGATACACGAGGAACTCTGGGTTGTCCATTTTTCAGTTTCTTTCCTTACAATTGCATTTTGAATGTGAAGGCTTTTGCTCTGATGTCCTGAAGCATCCCCAAAAAGCTATAAGATTTGTTTTGGTTGATTGTTTGTTTAATAAGCCATTTTTTGCTGCTGCACTTTGCAGTGATGTCAACTCTCCCTCTTCCTCAGATTAACCCGATACCAGACTGTAGCACCAGGCATGTGGTAGTGTGAGTACTGTTGCTGTAAACACCTTAGTCAGAGATTCATTAGGGAGGAAATATGATAACTGAGCAGGTCAGAGAAAGCAAACGCTGGATGCTAACTTAATTCACAGAGCGTAAAACAACTCCAATGAAATTTACACAGCTACATGGGTTTAAACTAAAGGTAAATGAGAAAGACCTTATAGACTGCAAAAAAACTGCCCAAGGTAACACAACATTATATAACAAAATTTAACATGATATTGTAGATGAAAACTTAAGCACGTGTAATCTGGCAAAGCTCTTTAACTGTTTTACCCCAATGAAGGCATGATCTCCTTTTTGAATTATTCATCCCTTCATTCTGCCTTGCAGTTCTTCTACTCTCTGTTTGAGAATACACTCTGCAAAGCTGAGTGTGAATAACTGGTGCTGAACAAGGCTTTCAAAAGAGACGGTATTTCACCCTTCACCCACAAGCACAGGAACGCATCAGAACATTGACCTCACCAAGCCATTGCCTCTCGATTTCTTAGTGTTAAAGTCTCAGTAATCCTAGGTAGGCTGGCTTATTTTTTCTTGGACAAAAGTTATTTTCTTTGAAATGGAAAGGGATTTACTGTAGAGCTGTTTAAAAACAAACAAGCATAACAGATTGGCAGAGACGTATACAAAAGATTCCTATATACTGCATCTAGGATGGTGTCTGGAAATTCAATATGAATCCCTCTTAATAACATTTATCTGCCCAGATTTATGCAGACATAGCTAGAAAAACATGTTTGTGTTGGTCTGATCTTTGTCTCTAGGTCTACCCATAATATAGACTTGGGACCCATGCCACACACTGGGGTTTTATGGTGGTTTCTTTTTTTATTACTCTGTGGCGTCACCAAAATATTAGCATCAAACCAAATGCAAGCTAAAAATATAGCAGTGCTTTTAAGTCTTACCTTGCTAATCTTGGAAGTGTGAGGGATGTGGGCTACATAACTGCTATTTAAAAGGCACCAAGGATAGAGAGGCTATCTGCCTTCAGAAGGTTATGGTTTCTTCCACTGAAGGAGAAGTGATGAAGAGAAGAAAAAGAGAAGATATAACATCTAGAGGAAAAACAACCTACAAGCAAACTATCTTTAACTTCTCAGGGATATGAAAATCTCACAGTTTCATTTCATGTTTCACAGGTTGTGCATCGTGTAGTCCCACAAATCTTGGAAATTATAGAGATGCAGGATCTGTTGTGTTTGCTTAGTTTCAGGCAGTTGCTATTTACCCGGAGCAGGTAACTCCATCTGCTGTATGGATGGAGCAGATCAAACAAGGCCTAGAAACTTCACACACTGGTTTCAGAGCTCTCTCATTTTCCCAGTCCCACCATCATCTGATATCAGGTTCCTTCCTCTATCAAAATCTGGGAGAAGGAAAATAATATGTAAAACACAGATATTCGCTTCAGGTAAAAACGTGAGATCTTACAGTTTATCTGAGCTCTTGCCTGTGGTGGGTTGGAAAACTAGTCATAAAAGCAAAACTGTTCCAAACTGGTCAAAAATGGCAACTGGAAATAATGGAGACTGCAGGTTGGAAAATTAAGTTGCCCATCTCAGCAACTGGTATTTCATAAGATAATTAGGTTTTAAGTAATAGGGTGGAAGAAGTTGGGGAAAAGGGACAAATAGAAGTCATCTTCCAAACAAAATGTCAGAGGCAGCAAATCAACTCAAAGTGTAATTATCCAGCAAAGGCATATCTACCCAAGAGATAATGGGAACTCAGGACCTTTCTTTCCCCACTGTTTCTCTCACAGCTTCTGTCTCTTACAGTTTTATTTTACTTTCTCTTTTAGAAAATACATGACAGCAGAACTTACAGCTGCTTATGGAAAATTCAATAGCTTTTGTGATTTAAATCAATATGATTTAACAGGTGGTTGTTTTGCTATTCACATTTGAAAAATTACTGCAATTATAATTCTGCCATAATAAAGTGTTCTTTACATTCACAGCCTTTGACAATCCTTGCTCAGTTGCCAACTTTCCTCACATCTCTCATAGTACCAGATATCTGATAATCCTCTCCCACTCATACTAAAGTTTCTTGGCCTACCTTAAGACAGCCATTGTATCAGATTTTTGGGAACTACCATCATTAATACTGAAAGTCTTTGTCTGTGGATATTGCCACTGGTGACAAAAACGATTGTTTTATGCTCTACAGAGCTCACAGTGGCAGGTCAAGCCTTAGCTTTCTGGACATATTTAAAGCTAGAACTAAGAAGAAGTGAGAAGCAAAAGTAATAATAAGCTTTTTTCCTAAAGAATTCACCACTCTCCTCAGGTGACAAAATGACCAGTTATAATTTTGATTTACATTTTATTTCCTGTTTTATTGCCCAGCTGGAATTATGTTATTAACATTCAGACTTATAAGTTAAGGATCTACAAGTTAAAAAGATATTTGGGATGGCTGTAAATTGTGGTCCTACAAATTAAGAAGCTTGTATAAGTTAGGCTGACACAAGGACCACGCAAACCTATCCCATGTGAAGAAATGTGCTTGGAGGTCACCTTCTGTTGTGCCTTGCTCCCATGTTGAGTCATTTCAGCCCAAGATGAAAACAGGAACTGGTCCGATTAAAACATGGCATTTGAGGACCAGTGATTTTTTTTCCCCTCTTTCCACCTTTCACACATGGATTTCAAAATCATTTTGACTCCTCTTAAATGTCAGAAATGTTAAGTCTGAACATTTTGAGGGTGTTTGGGGGAATAATTTTTTTTTAAAAAAAAAGCCTTTAATTTGTATGTGACATGTTTTGGCAACCTTAAGCCCATATGTAGCCAATTTCCACTGTGCGTTTTAAAATTTAAAAAAGGGTTGAAAATAACAAAGATTGAAACCAAGCTGTTGTTGAAGCCCTGGTAAAGAGTTTTCCAAAAGACAGTCAAAGGCTTATTGTGCACGCGCAGTATGGTACTCTAACTACATAATGTTTTTTTCCCCCCTAGTACAGGCTCTCTCCATAACAGGATGAAGGCTTTAACCCTCCTAATCTGTGGAGTATGCAGTGTCAATAGTTTCTAGACTGAGCATCCCCATCAGCATACACAGCCACACATCACTGCAAGTACCTGGAAAAATTAAGATATCCTGTCACATCCATACAGTTGCTGCAAGGTCCAAGACTGAGGTATTGTGAGTGGCATCTTGTAAATTTTCTTGTTTTTTTCTATTTGATTCATCTGACTTATGTTCCATACTTTATAAGCAGGTTAGTTGAATAAGTTTGTACTCTTTTCTTTTTCTGTTCCAGAGCCGTATGAACAAAAAATTCCCCCTTGAATTCAGTTTAGTACTAGATTCTATCAATCAATACTAGATTTCACTGTAATTAAAGGCAATTTGACCTAAAATGCAATATTAAAGTTTAGGACCAAGGTCTCTTTCAGACACAGCTACTTATTAGAAGACAAACAGGCTTGTGAATACCTTTGACTTCTTTCATTTCAAAGAACCATGCAGTTTCTAAACCTATACAGGGGTTAATTTCTAAACTCAGGGTCACAATAATTTTATATACATATAAGGCTTTGTTTGCTTAATAAACTAAACAAAGTGTTTCTTTATTTTGTTTAACCTTTTATAGATCATTCTGCTACTGCCTTCCAGTGAAGTGATTATTTATTAATTTTGCCTGTGCTTACCCCACCATCAAGTATTATTTTCCTTCTATAAGCCTTACTTTGAGATTAACCTACAGGTTTTGTGTTTGGTCAGAAATCCTTCTATCTGGGGAGTCCAACAGTGTCTGACTCCTAAATGACTGGTTTAAGCCTTTCTGTCTTCCCAGCTTATAAACCAAGGATAATAAGTACTTTGCAAACAGCGCTGCTGTGAGGATTCATCAGTTAATGTTTGAAGAAGGTGTGCTGATCATTTAGCATTAACTTCTAAGAACGTATGACTTTGGAGTTTAGGTATCACTGCCGCATTTCCTATCGATGGAATAACTAACAGATTAAGGAATATCTCACGCAAGACATTCTCCAACAAATGTGTGCCCTCTGGAGTACAGGATATTACTTAATCACCCACAATTTTTGATGAGGGAACAGAGTGTACCCTCAGCAAGTTTGCTGATGACACTAAACTGGGAGGAGTGG